>SCLF01163096.1:0-10234 GCA_004367975.1 Mesochordaeus erythrocephalus
TGCAGCTGTTTTGAGTCAAATGTTTACTGAACACACGTTGGGACCTTGGCCGGATTTCTGCGTCCGGGTTTTTGCAGCAGCTTGATTCATGGTAACTGATTGGCCAACGAGACTTAGTGAGTCTGATAGAGTTTTTTTTGCGGTTCAGAATCTGTTTCCAGACTGGCCGAAATTACACCCCTTCGTACAGTTAACCCCCTCCTTTTTTTTAAACGTTAATTTTAACTCATGGGGCAATGGCAGCTCAGCGAACTAAATTGTGCTAGATTAAGTAGACCCCATTGCCAAAATAGAATAAATTGACTTTGACTCCCCCCAAACATAGGGCTTTTTTGCGGTTGTTTTGAGTCAAATTTTTGGTGAACATACTTCGGTACCTTTTTAAATCATACCAGATTGAAACGTGAAAAAATTCGTGATTTTGTCACTTTTTGATAATTTGTATCCTTGGGAAGTCCTTTGGGAAGTCCTTTGGGAAGTCCTTTGGGAAGAATTGAAGCTTGAGTCATGATGCGCCGAATAAGCCCACTTCCGGACGAATCCGACATACTTCACGAAATAACATTTTTGACTCAACTACGTAACGGGTCTATGAAAAAATCTATCAAATACCCTTAAAATTTGATATGTTATAGGGTTGGGCTTTACGATAAAAGTGTTACAGAAAGCAAAATACTGCGAAATTTTAATAACGTGCTCTAGAAACGGAAATCACCCCAGATTTGAGGCTTCAAAAATATCCGGATTTTGCGGATTTTGTCCGGGCTAATCCAGAAATTTTGAAAAAATGTCCTCTTTTTTGATAAAAAAAAATATGGTCACCCTATAATAATGTGATGCTAAGCATGTTGATGTGATGTTGAACTGAACAGAATCTAGAAATACCAATATTTTTGATGATAGCCCAGCATGTTTGTAAAATCACCTTATTAAAATAGAATCATTTTGACAAAAGTCCCCAAATTTGAAAAAATAAAACAATTTCAAATTTTGATGAAAAAAATCACGGCTTGCGAACCCACAACCTTACGATTACAAATTTAAAATCAACCCATGGGGCTCGGAATTCGGTAAAATTCCATGAATCATTCAATTTGGTAACTATGACTTGATCCCAAGTTATAAAGAATGATGTTTCATATCTCTTGAAATAAAGTAATTGCACGCTTGGATTGGATCACTGGAATCACTGATATTTTTTTTATAATCAGTTGAAATTTTTAACGTCCGGGGGAAGCATCAAATATTGTCACGATTATTGGGCTCAAGAAGATATAAAATGTCACCCATTTACAAGAGGGTTAAAGTGACACGAAAAACTAAAAATGATGGGAATAATGGAATGACAAAAAAGCCCATAATTAATTGTT
The DNA here is from genome assembly GCA_004367975.1 of Mesochordaeus erythrocephalus. NCBI lineage: Eukaryota > Metazoa > Chordata > Appendicularia > Copelata > Oikopleuridae > Mesochordaeus > Mesochordaeus erythrocephalus. The sequence continues at coordinate 1,371 of SCLF01163096.1, forward strand.
AATAAATTTGTGTTTTTTTTGAAGCATATACAATGTTAGCTTAAACCGCAAGCTGCACGGATAGATCTACCCCTATGCTGTAATGTGTGCCGCTTGACACACACTCGTGAAATTCATTATTTCAGTTCTAGACGTCCATATGTTTCTTATTTATTATGGGTATAAAAGCTAGTGCAGTATAAAGTATTCAGTGTAATTTACTGCCTATAATGTTGTTTAGTTTTCTCTTGAACACGTCACAGATGAGTGGTTGTCATTTGGCGAAATTATATTCGTTTCTATTCAAAAAGTTCTTCTATGAATATTGAGACATTATATACGCTTAAATTTTTAGGTCAGATAAATATCAACAGGCGAATATGTGTCCAATTTTTTCCGCAATTTTCGGATTTTTCGTTTTTGGGTTCACTTCCGGTCAAATTTGTGGTCGAAAGTTATCTTAAAATATGCGCAATAAAATTCTGTTTCGAAGTGCCGATCGATGTTTTCCTAACAGCTGTCTTAAATTGTAAACTAACTTTTTAAAGTTCCATTTCCTAAGTACCTGCAGGTACTTTTCCACTAGAGGCCGTCTCGGCTCGGACAACAATTTGGTGCGATTCCCGGTCCGAAATAAACAATGTCCGGTTTTTAGGGGGTTTATGGGGTCCTGGATAGCAAATTCGACGTAGCACCACTCTAACAGAAGTTATGGTCAGGTTAACGAAAATCTGTACGGATCGGCACAGATTTCAGCGTGCCTATTGCTTGCGGGTTAATGGGACTAATTTCAGTACGGAAAATCAGTTTTGAAAGGTTTCCTTTTTAGACTAATCAAGGAAAAACCAATTGTGTATATTGGATTGACATGGATTTTTTGCCTCAAATTTGAGGAGAAACCATTCCTGAAGATATTGTGAATAATTTTTTGTATTCGTTTAAAAGTTGAAAATGGGGAAATCCTTGAAACGTCGATTTACCTCTTTGTCTAGTAAATTTACTCGTATGCGGCGACGAAATGATGGATCACCGGTAAGAATCTAGAGAACTAAAAGGTGAAAAAGATATTTTTTTTAAAACGTTAATTTTAACTCATGGGGGCATGGTAGCTCCCCGAACTAAATTAGGCTCCTGGGCATCCAATAAAAGTATCTAAAACATACTGCGATTATTCGTTTTAAACCTATGGACCTCGAAAGTCACATTGCCAAATAGATACCCTTGACTTGGATCCTCCCCCTAGTATACCCCTATTTGCAGCTGAGTTGAGTCAATTTTTTAGTGAACATACGTTGGGATCTTGGCCGGGTTTCGTCAGCAGTGAAAAATTAGTGATTTTGTCGCTTTTTGGGTCACGAGTTAAAAATTCGGAGTCGGTCCTCTGAGAAGAATTGAAGCGGGGTGATGACGCGTCGAAAAACCGATTGGCAAGAAAAACATCCCTGCGCTTCGTTTGTGCCTAATTTAGGGGGAAATCGGACCCTTTTAAATATTTATAACAATGATTTATAATATTTCATATTTTTCAAATTGTCTGATTTTCCCCGAAATTGGACTCATTCGACGCGTACGGATGTGAGCTACATTTCTTTTCAAGTGGTCGACCCCGAATTCGCAACCCGTTACGTAGTTACAGCCACAATAAGTCAAAAATGTGATTTTTTTCGAGCCAATCGGGTTTTTACCGATTTTCAAAAAGTGACAAAATATAATTAACCCTCTTGTAAAAACTGGAGTGCTGTGGTTTTTTGAGGACAAAAATGGACACAGTTTTTGATGCTTGTCCCCACAAGTTAGAATTTAAAATTGGTGATCTAAATTAATGATGTAAAAAATTTAATGATATTGTGCGTGGATTTTAAATTTATTCATCCAATCAAATAAGAGAATTACAAATTAGACGGATCAAAGAGCTGTCTTAAATTGTTAAAACTAAATTTTTTAAAGTGCCATTTTTAAGATACTTTTCCACTAGAGGACGTCTCGGACAACAGTTTGGTGCGATTCCCGATTCGAAATAAAAAGTTTCAGGTTTTTTAGCCTCCACTTCCGGTCTGCACGTACGTTAAAAAAACGGGACGGGTCCTGAATAGCAAATTCGGCGTAGCACTACTCTAACAGAAGTTATGTCGGATTTACGAAAACGTGTGCCGAGCGTTTAAGATAGTGTAATAAACAGTATATTTCATTCTATAGGTACAGTACGGTCATGCAATTTTAACATAATGTCCACGGGACAATGTTACATATATCTATCTTAATTAAAGGCACCAAAGTGACTCCAATCGCTACATATTGGAGTTAAATTTTAAATTATTGAAATTATTAAACATTTTTCAATTTTGTTTTAAACTAGAAGTAACCATGCCAAGTTCCTTATTGCATTTGGTTAACACTTAATCCCGCGCAGGTTAATCAGTAGGCATTTCCTTATCATTTGCGACCCTGGTCGTATCGTCTTCAGTATAGAACCTAAACCGACTTTTCCAGACATCGGACTCAAACAATCTCACCCCAAAAAGTCCAAGTATTTGTTTATTATTATAAATTATTTTCTATTTTAAAATAATTGACTAGAGTTTTCTACTCGTTTAATTTTCAAGAAATATTAATCGGTATGAATACATTTTAGTTGTAGATTAGAGGTATTTGACAATTTAGTTGACTGAAATTTCAGCTGAAGTGTCGGGTAGACCTATTTATAGCCAGTTGACACCCAATGTGAAAACTTTGAATTGATTTCATTATCCTCGTATAATTTTTAAATAATTATTTAAAAGTTATTAAATATTATTTAGAAATTATTTCGAGCTAATTAAAATTATTTACAATTTTTTTTAAAATATATATATATATATATAATTAATTACAAATTATAAGTATTTTATAAATAATATATTTGATTCAATTTCAAAATTATCAAAATCGTTATAATATTAAATTCATAAACTATAATTAATAATTGTAATTATTTAAAAAATATATACAAATTATTTAAACATTATTTCAAACTATTTAAAAAAAATATAAAAAAATATTAAAACACTATTTCAAATTTGTTAAAAATAATTTTGAAAATTTTCAAATTAATTAAAAAATAGTTTATAATTATTTTAAAAATACATAAAAATTGTTTACAATTAATTATAACATATATAAACCTTATTTCAAATTAATTAAAAATTGTTTATAATTATATAATAATATTTAAAGCTAATATGGTGTTGACTAGATGTTATTTAATTTTGTAATTATACTATCCTGAAGATATATTTTCATTTTAGGAACTATACCGTGCCCAAGAAAAAGAGCTTTCCGAACAAATAAACTCGCGCGAAAATGAGATAGAAACCTTGAAAAATGAAAATCATCAACTATCAAGTAAGCTGATTGAATTGGATAATCGTACATTTAATGCCTCAGATGAAGAGTTTCAATCTGCCATCGAGTCACTACAGATAACGCTAGATGAGGTAAGTTCTGCTCAATGCTCTTGAATTTCACGCTATTATATTGGTCTCAGAATTTAGAAAATGCGAATTAATTATTGGCAACTTAAAGAAGTTAGTCTTATTTCTGATAAATTAATTATCAATTCGACTTTCAACACCTCATGAAATACCCGATGGGTGCGGGAAACGTGGCGAGAAAGTGGTAGCGCCACGTTTCCCGCACCCATCGGCTATTTCATGAGGTGTTGAAAGTCGAATTGATAATTAATTTATCAGAAATAAGACTAACTTCTTTAAGTTGTCAATAATTAAATCGCATTTTCTAAATTCTGAGACCATTAGTTTATATACGGGGCAATATATACCGGTCAGATCTCTAGTATTTTTATATGTTGAATACTAAATTGTTTAGATCTGGAAATTAGCGCATCTAAGATAAGTTAGTTAACTCCCACGCTGATTTGGGGCAAATTTGGTCCCAGATTTTGTATATCTCGATTTTTTGATTCACCGAAAAAAAAATTCGGAGGCTTGGTTGTCTAGAGATATTGTATTCGGGTGAACAGACGTCTGGACCTAGTTGAACCCGAAGTTGAAATGAAGTTTATAAACAGGAAACACTATAACTGAGTTTCCTCAACTATTGATTGAAGTTTAGGGTGACATATTGTGCATACAAATGTTTGATGAGTCGCACAGTATGGTTTCAGACACCTTTCAACTTCGGGTTCAACTAGGTCTAGACATCTGTTCACCCGAATACAATATCTCCAGACAACCAAGCCTCCGAATTTTGTTTTCGGTGAATCAAAAAAACGAGAAATACAAAATCTTGGACCAAATTTGGCCCCAAATCAGCGTGGGAGTTAAGCTTATCTCACTGAGAGTCGCTTCAGTGAATCTTAATTCAAGTGCTAAATGTCATCTAAGTACCTAAATCCATTATTTCGGATAAATTAATTAACAATTCGACACTTTTAACACACTCATTATATTCTATACGGGATCAGTTATAGCTTCGGGCCATAATTTCAAATTCTAAAATTTGTCTTTTTCAGTTTATTATCTCATACGATAGCGCTAGATTGTTTGGCATCACAAACGTCAGTCAAAATTGCCTGAAAATCTATTAATCATCGATATCCTAATGCCGATGTTTTCACTTTTCTAATTCTGCATTCGTGAATAATTATGGTATCTAAGTTGAGTTTCGCTAATATATTATATTTGCAATTTTATAGTATTATAAACGTATTTATTTGTTTGAAACAAATGTCCAAAAAATGCGTTTTGCCTTATTTTAAACAATTATGAATATAAATACCAAGTTCCAGTCCACAAACCTCCCACATTCTAAGCTGGAAAATTTGTACCACAAAGATAAGGGGCGACAGATTATATTTAACTCACGGCGCAAAATATTAGCTCTCTTATTTGACATTTTACAAATTTCCCAAAATGTTAAAAGAAACGGGTTGTCAAATTGGAGAAAATTAGGGTTGCCTGAATCAGTTTCTAATTGCAAGCTATTTATTAGGGTTAGAATGACTTTATTGTACAAACAATAATTCATCATACTCTTGTAAGAGAGTTAAAACCGATCTATTATTTATCGCTTATCTTTCGCCCCTTATCTGTGTGGTACTCCAGCCAGTGCGTCTCGAAAATTTAGGTACCAAATCATCTAGAAACTACATTTTTTAAATGTGTTTTGTGTGCATTTTCCGCGCTGATTCCGAATATAATGGTAAATAACTTCTTGTCCATAAATCCAATATTTGTCTGAATAATCAATTTCTAACAAGCAAATATTGCTAATCGCTAACGAAAATACTAAAATTTAAATTTAAATTCAATATTTAATTCAATATATGCATACATATTATTATTAATAATTAATATTATATAATAATTAATATTATTAATAATAATATTTATGCATATATTGAATTAAATATTGAATTTAAATTTAAATTTTAGTATTTTCGTTAGCGATTAGCAATATTTGCTAATATTGCTAAATTGATATATATATATATATACATATCAATTTGTATAGAATTCCAAACATTGAATTCCTTGCTTTGTGTGGTCAGCTTGAAAATGAGTAATAGTTAAGTTGAAATTTTATTTGTTCTAGTTTTTGTCTCTCTTGGAAACTGAAAAAAAAAATTGCTTTTAGAGAACAAACGAAAATAGTGAATTACGCGATGTTCTGGAGAAGACAATGAATATGAGTAACAGTGAGGATCCAGTAAGTAGAAATTTTTATGAATGAATGGAATATGATACTTTACAGTGGTTTATAACATGACCTTAAAGATTAATTTAAGATTAATTAAATATTTATTAAATATTAACTAAATATTAATTACATATTAATAAAATATTGGGCCTTGAGATTTAACCATCTAAATCACCAGTGCTACAAGTTGGTTATTTTACAAGAGTTATCGGTTGTATTACATGAAACCTGACACGTTAAAGTGCTCCTTCAGTAACGACTCATGTTTTGAGATGTCCTTGAAAATCTTATGATGTTAACAATGCCTTTGTTCCCTACTTTTCTTTCTTTCGGAACAGATTATACACGGATAATTATGTTTTAAAATAATTTTGGAAAAAAAAAATTAATCCCATCGGGAATATTATTAGGGTGACCAGATCGGTTTTGTCAAATAGCCGGAAATTTTTTCGAAGTTGGTCAAAAAGCGGGTTAAAAAATCGCATGGAGCCCAAAAAGGTTAATGAAGAAAAATGTTCAAGAAAAATAATATCCTTTAGCAACTTTAAGTAGCGTAATACGCCGAAAACTGAATTATATCTATATTTTCTCTCTTTCTGGGTAGTACAGCCTTATAGCATGCATTTCGAAAATTCATTAATAATTTTTAGCGTTAGATACCAAGGGTTTAATCATTCCATATATCTATTTAATTTGGAGATTAGTCCTCTAACAGCGTCGTATTAGTGGACAATTTAAAAGTAAAAAAGTACTTGGTACAATGCACCGTATTAAAAAGAAAATAGATATTTAAAAAAGAGACGGACTATTAGATGGGTAACTGGAAAAGTTCGAGAAAATTGAGAAAGAGGAACCCAGATCGCCAAATGAGCCAGGTGTGGTATCTACTGGTTAATCCTGGAAGCAAACCCGGAATTTTATTGCAGAGTAATTAAATACTGACTCAAAACTAGGTAAGGATGTTCCATAGCTCAAATGGGAAACAGGAAATCCTTATACAAAGTTATTGAAGCAACTAAAATTGTGCCGCCCTACGTCAAACCCCAATATATATGTAACATTGTCCCGTGGACATTATGTTAAAATTGCATGACCGTACTGTACCGATAGAATGAAATATACTGTTTATTACACTATCTTAAACGCTCGGCACACGTCTTCGTAAATCCGACCATAACTTCTGTTAGAGTAGTGCTACGTCGAATTTTCTATTCAGGACCCGTCCCGTTTTTTTAACGTGCGTTCAGACCGGAAGTGGAGGCTAAAACCCTGAAACTGACAGGGTGTCTAATATAATGTAGCTGACAAAACGTTTAAAAAAAGGTCTCTTTGACCTGGTTGTCACGAACGCGGATAAATTTGGACATTCTGAAAATAGATTCGAAACCGCAAGAACAAACTCTATCAGACAAGCTAAAAAAAGATATACGTTTGTGTGCAACCTCAGAGGGGGGGGGGGACAACTTCGGATAAGTGTGATTTACTTATGATATTTTATTAATCTGTGATACTTCACAGGTTAATCAACCCGCATTTTATGAATCTGTAATATTGTGTCACTTTCCATCCATCCAGCCATTCCATTTTGACAGGGATGAAATTTTTTGAAAATATTTTTGGTGGCGTGTTTTGGTGTGTTCTACGTGGGTGGGTCCATCCTATTTGGAGGTGTAGGGTGAGTTCATTGGAGCGGGTAGAAACGAACGCACAAGTTGAATACGAAATCATAAAACAATAAGAGTAATATTATGAAAAATATAAGGGTATAATGCATGAATGTGGAAATATGGAGAGCTGTGGAGTTTTAAGTCTTAATGAAAAGCGGAAGAGTCTTGAACTTAACCGCTTGGAGTCGGAACGAGAATTGGAATTAATAAGAGAAAAATACAAAGAGAAAAAAGGGAAAAGGATTTATGCTATCAACTAAATACTCCATAAATCTACGAATGCTGAAATATATTAATAGAATTATTACGATAATAAATTAGTAATAATAATTATTAATAAAATATATAATATTAATTAATTATGTTTTAAATACAATATACAAATATAAAGGGGTTAACTCCGTCAAAAAAAAATCGGACGCACAATTATTAATAATAATTTATTATATAATTATTATATTGTATTAAGTAATATAATTATTATTTATAAACTATATCAATTAACTAAACTAAATAATGTTTTAGAAAAATATAATCTCACTGGAATCTTTGCTTACATGTTCACAGACTTTCCATTACTTCAACAAAAATTTTTAAATTTTCTGAAAAATTATATAAGCTATTATATATTTACGATAATATTTTTTTAAATGCGGAGTGTAAATATGTTAATAAAATTTTTTGACCCAAAATGGTGCAGTTTTCCGCCCTGATTCCGAATATTATGGTAAAAAAAAAACCCTCGGGACGCTGTCAAATAATATTTTTAAATAATATTTTATAATAATATAATATAATTAAAAACAATATACTATAATTGATATTTGGTTTATAATATTTTAACCGTTTCGTTGGTATGGTTCTACCACGTTTAGAGTATTAATCCCTAAAACCTAACCGCTCTAGGGCATACTAAGCGTTAATATCTTAATAGATTCTTACTTTTTAATTGTAGACCTACTCAGTGATATTTTCTCTAAACCCTTACTAGACCCATTCAACTAACGTTTGTAATATTTATATCCCGTTAGAACATTCAAAATTACAACTCGAAAAGTCTCGGGAAAATCCGCAATCGACAAAAATAAATATATTTATATTATTAATAATACTGGATTTTGATAATCTGTATGTAAAATAATGTGTAATGTTCAACGTTTAATTTTTAATTTCTTGCTGATTTTAAATATATTCATATGCTATCATTCTCACCGCCTATAATCAAAACAAAAACCACAAGATAGATTAGTGGTTATAATTAGTTATAACCGTCAAATTATTATGTTTGAAATAGAAAAAAATATAAATTCGAGTAAATTATTCGGACACACAAATGGTTAATTCCGACATAAAAATCGATGTACTAACCTCATATGCAATTTTATTATTAGATCAAGGCTAGAAAGCAATTGTAAAAACCTAGTTATAAATTTTGACTCGATCAAATATAATTAATTGTATTTGATCGAGTCAAAATTTATAACTAGGTTTTTACAATTGCTTTCTAGCCTTGATCATTCT
>SCLF01163208.1:0-10234 GCA_004367975.1 Mesochordaeus erythrocephalus
CGAAATTTGCGCGATCGCATTCCGTATAGCCAAGCTTTTTAGCCAATGAATTATTGGGATTTCGTAAATAATAATAAAATGGGTTACCCTTAAGATTTATAAAAATCTGGTGAAATATTTTTAAGTGCACAAAAAACTTAAAAAATATTCGAATTCATATCTGAAAAACAATGTATTGGATTGGGGAACAATCTTTCCAACCGTCACGTGAAAACTATTGGCATTTTCCCAACTTTATTTGAAACATTGTGGATCTGCCTGCGGTAGGCCACAGAAATAAGTGGCGAAAGACAAGAGCTCAATTACATACTGATTTTAACTCTCGTGCACCAATATGATCAATTAATATTTGTACAGTAAAGTAATTATAACCTTAATAAATAGCTCGCAATTAGAAACTAACACACGCACAATTTTAAACAACCCGTTTATTTTTAGATTTTGGAAAATTTCGAAAATGTCAAAAATCCTAACGGTTTCTTATCAATAGTGCAATTAGAATCTGACCCATGCAAAATATTAGCGCAAAATATTAGTGCAAAATGTTAGAACTTATTTAGCGGTTTGTTTTATTTTAGTTGTTAAATTGGAGGGCACAAGTAGGGCTGACGTAGCTAACCCTTATATTTTGCGTATACAAGGTTGTACAGTGATGTTGGAAAAATTTTCCGATCGTATATTGTCTTCTCGATCAGCTCACCAGAAAATCAATGAATAGTTTTTAATAAAATGTCTACCATTTGAACCGGGAACGTTTAGTTATATAATGGTAAACCTTTTATTAAAAACTATTCATTGGTTTTCCGGTGAGATGATCGAGAAGAAAATATACGATCGGAAATTTTTCCAACATCACCGTAATTGCGTTCGGGAGTTCGATCTTATCTTTCGCCTCTTATCTCTGTGGTAGTCCAATCCGTGCGTTCACCTTCTTGCAGGCACCGTTTGAATCAATATAAATATTATTGAGGAACCACTGATTAGCATTCCTTGTTTACCACGCAAAATTTACATCCAAACAGGTGCATTCCGAGAATTGAAAAGATGAAAATAAATAAAAACAGCAACATCATGAATGTGGCGACATTGTCCATTGTGCGCATCAATACAATCAGCTGACGGCGTAGTGCTGGTAAAAAACGAACAAGTTTTAACACCCGAAGCAGGCGAAATGTTCGCAGCACTGTACGGAGTCAGAAAATGATCCCCAATGAACCCAAATAAGCTGCAAATATCTGCTAGTGAATACTATTTTTGAAAAAATGAACCCGAGGATGGGGTCTACGAGACAAATGAGCCTGAATATAGAGTCTAGGAGAAAAATGAAAACCCGAACAGTCAACTTGCTAAGAATTATGTTTGGAACATAACACCTGTGCATTGCATCTCGAGATTTGTTTTTGTTTCTTTTATATGTTATTGCTTCTATAAATGTTACCTCAATAAGATATGAGATTGAAGTCTAGAGAAACGAAACACTGAAAAGCACAATTAATCTAAAAAAAGTTCGTAATCTGTGCAATCAATTTCCCGAGATGTATAATTTTATCGGGAAATATTGGTCAACGCTGATATGTAAGACACATGACATAAATAGTAAAATAAGTGGATCTTACCATTCCCATTTGTTAGGACCCGACCTTGGATTGGACCACTTAGATTTTATAAGGCATTTGATACGGCATGGAATTTCGTGGAAGTCCTGGTGGCATTCTGACCTAGCTCTGCTTTGTTTGGAGCAGACGCGAAAAACTAGTTGATGAGTGAAAATTAACTAAGAACCGAATATAGATGGTTAGGATGTTTTCGCAACTGGGGGCCATTTTTTAACCCCTGGCTGAGAGTCCTCCTCCCGTTTCAGATTCGTCGACAATTTCCCAAATAGAGACGAACACAATGGAAGCATCAAATACGTTGTAGAAATTGCGTAGATAACCCATTAAACCATCGGCGAGGACTTTCATAACCATTTCGAGCGCGAAAATTGTCGTAAATATCACATTTGATACTTCTAACGCTTCGGTGAGCTTTTCGTTTTGATTATGGTGTTCTGTGCAGGTTGATAATTTAACGGAATACAATGTGGTCGTTAGAATCTATACTGTATCCAAATCTGCATATGTGTTACTATGTGTGCATGATTTATGCAGTCATTTAAATTTGTGCGAAGGAAGTAAACGTAGGCGTTCGGTATACGCCAGGATGTTAGATAATTCACCAAGCTAGACTAGTACTGCTCCATTAGCAGATTTATATACCACAGGTCTACGGAGAACATGTATGGGTGTTGTCCATCGTGTCGAATCACATCGCTCTATTTTCGCGTAATTAGAATCCGTCGGCAGAAATTTACGAAAATTACGCCAATAGGTGGATATTTCCCGTAAATGTACTTCCTAACCTTACAATTTAATTACTAGTATGTAAGTAGACTTATACCTTGAAAACAGAACAAGTACGGAATTCAACTCATTTCCGGTATAATCTCTCGGAAACATTTGGCGTAATCACTATTTTCGTTGGTCTTAACAGCATAAGAAAAGTCGCGCCTAAAAAAGTATTGGTTATCGAAGTTTAACAATCTCCATAGCGCTAGTTAACAGATATTTTTAGGTATTTTGCATAGCCGTATGCCATACTTAATCATATAACGGAGATAAAACTTAATATGGAGAAAGAATAAGAGTTATTTTTTGGGTTAGACTTATGCAAATGTAATATTCGCAAGAGGAGCATAGCCATATACTTTGTAAATATATTGCTTCGTGAATTTTTCTCTATCGCTCTCTTTCGATCCGCTGTGTGAGTTCCAGGCAATATTTTTGATCGTGATCTAGTTCTTCACTAGGCCATGTTTACAGTCTTCAATCTGTAAAAACTTCAGGAGAAAATAAATATTACATTTCAAGAGAAAAAATAAATAAGTCCACTGTCAATATTTTGGACTGCAAAAAAATCGACATTGTTTCTGTGTATTTTCAATAAAAAATGTTGTGTACCAGCTAGGACTGAGATAATTGCAGTGGAAGTTTGAACAGCATCTGCATTAGAGAAAGGTGCCAAATTAGTTAAAATTCTAAGCAGATAGGTTCATTCGGTCTTGAGATATGTGCAAGAGAAGGAATCTGACTATATCTATCAGGCACCCTTTTTAAGTATTTCTTAGGCATCTTTTTGGTTCTTTTTGACAAGTGAGAATAATACAATTAATTCAATCTCCACAATTTGAATATATGTGTTGTCAAAAACGCCAAGGGTGAATAGTAAGGCATCTTGCCTTTACAAAGGTTTCTAGCCATTTCTAGTCATGTTGACCATTTTTGGTGAAAATTACACAATTTCATCTAATTTAGGTGCGATTTACATTCAGGTTATGGTTGCAAAGATGATGTAATGGACAAGTCTTTTAAATATTAGGAATTTTGAAAATCAACAATACTACCCCGATTACAGATTTTAAACCCAAAATACACAACTACGCTTCTCTGTACGCATCTCCATCGTGTATTAATGTTTTCATGTATTCTTAATAGTCAGCTATCTGATATACTGGTCTGTATCACCTTCATTCACAATACAATTTAAATCTTCAGATCGAGTCCCTTCTTATTTTAAATTCAATAACAATGAAAGTACAAATAATAACGAGAAGAACTAAGCAACGAAAAGACAAATCTTCTGAAATAATTGAGAATCGATAAAATCAAGTTTATTGGAGAATACCTGGCCGTAGAACGCTATTTTGTTTGTCCACTTAACTGTGGTACGGCTGAATATTCTACCAATTTTCAATGAAAAGTTTATAATTATCAATTTTCAGGTTCATTTCTGGTCAATCAGTACCTAAAATATGCGCAATCAAGTTCAGCTCAACGTTTTCCTATCTAAGACACATCTGTCTTAAGTTGTAAAAAACTAGATTGTTTAAAGTGTCGTTTCCTAAGTACCTGTAGGTACTTAAATGTTTTAAAGGTAGTTTTCTACCTTAGGTTGTCTCGCGCAACAATTTGGTGTGAATCTCGATTCAAAATAATCAACATCCGGTTTTCAGTTGTCACTTCCGGCGGCATTACGATCCAAACAATCCCACGTCTAATTTAAGGGGTCAGTAGTGGTCAATCAAATATTCAACCACCTCTAAGAACCCAAAAACGCTAAAAACAGGGTCACTGGTCAAAAAGAACTAAAAAAAGTGACTGGGAGATATATATCAGTATAATTCTCATTGCAATCTATACGGGCCTATATTGCAAGTCAACTACTATAGTAATGGGTAAAACTTTTCGTGCTCGACACCCGACTCGAAACAACAGCCTCAGCATTTGATGTGGTACGCTTTATCCAATGGACCTAGCCTATCTATTGCAGACCTTGTTAAAATCAACCCTTCCTATTCCCATGGATGACGTATTAATCAAAATAGCAATCATAATCCCATGGCCAAAGTATTTTGAGTCCACAATTTTTTTAAATGTTTTACAATTTTCGCTCAATTCATATTTGATCTGCTCGAATACTGGTTTGACAAATGTGTAATAACAGGAACACACTCCGGAAGTGGATTGTTGACTCCTCACGTGCCTACAAGTAGCATATGACTCATTAGGTTTCCGGTGATTGACCCCATCGACGGCTTCTGCTTCAAAGCTTGAGCGCTCTAAAATATAAAATTCATTTGGACTCAAAAAGCTGCATATCCTATTTCCGCCAAACAAATTTCCTCATGATTGCCACATGGTTTCCACCTGTCAAATTGTATGTGATTTTGCAAATTAAGATTGGTAAAGTTGAGTCGTAAATGAAAGATTTATCAGTATCATCTCATTTACGCACTTTAATTAAACGACAAACACAGCGGTCACGTGCGTACACCCATTCCTTTCTTGTTGCTAACAGTGAACAGTTTCCAAATCCTTTGAAGCTATTATACCGGATCGTTGGCTGCGCAGGTCTACAACACATTTTTTATAAATCTTAGTTTGCAAAATCACACAGTACGACTAAACTAGTTCAATACTAACTACGCATTTTCAGTTTTACATTTCCTTTCGTTATCACTGCATGTCCCTATTTAGTCCCTATTTAGTCCCTATTTAGTCAATTTCAACGATTTTCTAACTTAATAAATGTTACAAATTACTGCGATTGATCTATATATATGATTGTCTATACTGACGCTTTCGCAACTGGAAAAACATCAGTATCGGGATCATTGATTATTTTATAGACGGGATTTCAATTTTTATTCGTTTTTTTTACATTTCTTAGGGCGAAGAATGAATTTATGATACAAATTAGTAACACATACTGTATGGTAGCATCCTATATAGAGTATAAAGTGGAGCACATTAGGTATAATTTATAGTTGGAAATAATTCTTTATCGACAATTGAATTAGAACTGGCTCAGTCATATGTACCAGTTCGACCAATTCGATTACAATTTCTGGCTCTTCGACTTCAACGACATTTACATCACTTACTGGTTCGCCATTGTGGAAAATACCAGCTGGCCTTTCGTCTATTTCGTGCTCGCGGCTGTTGTGAAGCTTGACGATTGTGCCGGATTTTTGTCACGGACAGTTCCGACAGTCGTTGAAACCAGCGATCTTCCAGTAGGTGTGCACCATTTATGCAAGCCAATATTTAGCATCGGTCTCCAAGTGACGGCATACAGCCAAATCGTGATTGGTAATTTCGGAGGGATGATTTGTTTCCCTCCTTTATCGTTTGGTAGAATCCCATATCCTAAGGTTGTTATGTGTGGGGCTGGACATTCACAATTCCGTCTTCGTCAACCATTTGGTGATGATTTTCGTGGATACAGACCCGTTGGTATTTGCGTAGAAATGTTCGTAGGATTTGTACCGGTAGTTACTGCTTTTGTACTCGGAAATTGTCCGCATGTTTGAAATGTTTGAAATCGTTTGAAATTTTTTTCATCACCCTTTGGAATTTGGCCGTCAGATCCGGAGTTGTTATTGAATGATATCCAAAGAAATCCGTTAGTATTGCACTCGTCAACATTATAAAGACGGTCGGGAGAATATTCGCTGAATTCTGTCTATAACCTTGTTCTTTCAGTCTCAACTTCCCCAATTCCAAACCTCTTTTTGAACCACAATATTTTATATTTCACCATACGTGCTTTTTTAAAATTTTGCCTCCATTTGAGGGAAAATTTCATCTGCTGTATAATATGATTGTCGATATAGTTTTCGGATTGTTGGAGCTCCCATGGCAAGTTTTGTGCAGTGTCAAAAACCGCCGGCCGGAACAGCCGTACAATACACCGGACAATACAGCTCGTTTTAGAATTGGCGAACAATAATCGGTTGTATCTTGATTCTGCCTTCGAAACCTTGGGAGTATTACCACTGATCCATGTTATTCTTCAAGTGGGATACCACAGGTATGATTACATATGTCTGATTTATGTTTGACATTCAACCTGACTCCCAAAGGCCCATGTTTAAAAATAACTGGAGCCATTTTAATTATGATGTAAATGCAGCTAAATTATGCGTATTTATACAATTTCCCCCCAGCAGGTGGTTCACACAGCCGTGCTTGTATCACCGCCTTGCCCTAGATTACAATCTTGAAATGCATCTGTGATATATGCGCGGAAACACGTGCTCTTCGTTTTCATCTCTCTTCGAAACTAATGAATATTTCTTAATGAAATTCCAACGTTAGTTAGCTAAGATTTCATTTTTTCAACTGATAGATTTAGCTTCCAGATTAGTCTTCTAGTCATTTTCTCAACGGTGGATAAACGCACGTAATTAATTACGAGCGATTAATAGATAATTAGATTTGAATATTTGATATTATTTCTAGATTATATTTAAATCTCAGATGAGGTTATTTGTTCTTAAACAGATGAAAGGTCTATATTACGCAGTGACCTGTCAGTGGGTTATATTTCCATACTATATATACTACTATAGAGTAGGGGGTCTGGAGCAACTTGTTTGGGAAACCAAGGATTTTATCTATTTTGGTTTGGCAGAGATTTAATGCATTTGGATTTAATAACATTTGATGATACTACAAGTCTAAAGGAGAAAACAAAAAAGGTTGGAGGCAAATGTATATAATAACAAAAATTTGGGAAAATGATGGTTGTTACTGATGATGAGATTACAAGCACCTGCACTTCGGGATTGGTCCATTTAATCGAGGCCGATAACCTGTGAAATTGGAGAATTTCTATTTTTTCTTAATTCGCTAGCTAACAGTAGACGCTAGCTAACAGTACACGAACTGAAAGACATCTGTACATAAATAAATTATTATTTATTCGAAACGACTTTCGACGGCTTTCACAACACTCCTTACCAGCTACTTTTACTGGAAGATCCAAGCTCGAAAATCTGGGAAATACTTCAAAAGGAAGCAAATGTCAATAACTATTCCACAAAGTGCTACGGGACTATATTAAATTATAAAAAATACATGCTTGATTAATGAACTGTTAATCGGGTCATGACTTCCGTTTAAGTGGGCTACTCCGAATTTGCCATACAGGGCCCCCATCTAAACATTTCCCCGATTTTTAACGTAATTTCAGACTGGAAGTGGCACTGGTAGTGGAAGCTAAAACAGGATATTTTTTCGAATCGGGATTCCCAATTTCCGTCCGCAAGTTTGTAATATATAAAAGTGATATACTAGTGTACCGCCATTATCCTTAATACCCTAATGGGTAATGTAATAAAAAGGGACTTTGATGAATTAAGGTGGTTATAAGGAGAAAATTGAATAAGCTTACCCTAATTTATCGGTGACATGAATGTCTAACTAAGACACTAATGATTGAGCTAAATGACGCTGTATGTCAGATGGAACTAACATTTACGTGAATAGTAGGTTTAATAAACCAACTAATTAAGCCATGTATTGATTTCCTTTAATGAAATGCTTCCACTCACGAACTCACTTGGATTTCTTCTTGATCAAGCTGTTGCATTTCTCTGATTTCCGTTTTAGAAAATCTACGCAATTGAGCATGAAGTTTGGTAATGAATTCGGTATGAGACAACAAAGTTGTGATCAAATGAGCCAATGTGCGGAAACTAGTATTTCGAATAATCGTTCCCTATTTGTAATATAATATTAAAAGTCGCACGGTCGGATAAAGCATATATGACTAAAGTTTACAACATTTCACTAAGTTCTTCTTACTTAGAATAAATTAAAATAGGATTTGGAGGTCCACTTGGATGTCCTTGCAATTGGAATACCTATGCGGAATGCCTCGACAATTTTATGGAACACATTTTTTCGGAGAGCAGACAGTGACCAGCATTTCCGCATAAAAATTAACCCAAAATTACTACGGGAGGTGGAGCTGAAAATGAAAAATCTGAACGTGTTCCACCATGGTTATAAGAGTTTCCTTCGAATAATGCGCTGTTGTGAGGTAAAATTCGTCAGAGGCAACTAATCATATGAACTCTGACGAGATACTATATTATGCCTTAATTACTGTGAACCAAGCTGTTACACTTGTAATTATAATGCAACACCTGTGATTATTATACAAAACTAAATAGCAAGATCCTTCCAGGACGCCAGGTTGCCGTTCACTTTACGTTTAGTAGGAGCATATTAGTGAGTCCAGATTCATACTGATGATGGGAATTACCGCAGCACTCTAGTGTGTTGCATTCGTCAAGTTATGTCACCTATATGTCTTGCATGTACAAAGCTGATTGGCTTTAGGACGCTGACTAGTCCCACGTGATTTTCCGATATAGTATATGGGATAGCTCCCAAAGACTCAAATATATCAACAAGTGTCCCACGAGATAGCTTCTAGCGTTTACTTGGCATATACATAGATCTTGTATAGAATACGTTATCTCGAGTTTATCCTAGTTTAACTACAGTACTCACAGCATATCATTAAATATAGTAACAATAAATTCTGTATTTGTAGACTGAAGCTAGGCATATAAGCAAAGTGATCCCGTATTGCAGTTGAAGTGAGTTTAAAGGAATAAAGTCTAATAAACACACCTAAAGAGTTGATTAACATCGAAAAATTTGTAACATTTTTGAAACAACATAGAAATAAAGTTTAGACCCAAGGATTAGCATTACAGATAACTCTTGCCATAGAAACGAGTTTGGAAATCTAGGAGACACAACCATAGGAGCAGAAACTTAAACGTATAACGTTTTTGAGGAAGATCGTAGACTTAATCCCAGAGAGAACCCAAGGACCGACTATAACCCGAAGACAGTTCGGAAAAGGGAAGTAACTTCAGGATTGCCCGATCCAGCCAAGATTTTGGTGTACGTTTAAAGATTAACTCATTGCCGATCTAACGGTATTTCTCGTTTAGATTTAGTACAGTAGCGTCCAAACTGGGTGTTATCAGAGCGAATGCCCTTTTTATGTGCCGTTTTCTCAGTTGTCATTGGATTTTCTGAAGTTAAAAAAAAACTCTACCTTGGAATTTTGGTTGTGTACCGAATTTGTGAAAACAAATAACTTTTAGCAACTTTAGGTAGTGAAATAGCCTGAAAACTGAATATTCTCTCTATTTCTCTGAACTATACTTCGTAAAATGTGTTCTAAGAGAGATAAATTTAATTTTAGTGTTTTCATGTAAGCTAATTCGAGACAAAATTTCTGTTAAAAGGGAAATTACTAGGTTAGCTAGGTAATTACAGACAATAACTTCATCTGTGCTTGTCAATTCCATTTTCCACGAATGCGACACTGCTAGAAGAATAATCGATAAAGTAAATAGATAGATGGAAAGAAATAACCCTTAGCTAAAAATAATGTTTCCAAGAAAAATATATATGGGAAACCAAGTTACCGGCCTACTAACAACCTAACGTTAAAAGAAATTTTTTTTCATGAATTCAGTATAGAACAAAAATTTCAAGGTACAGGTTTTTTTAATTAAAAATCAATCCAATTATATCATGTTATCGACGATTTGGACTGGAAGACACACCAACGTGGATAAAATTTACTAGTATTCACCCGAAATTGTGAAGCTGCTGAAAATGGTCCTACAATGTTCATACAGCTTGTAAGGTAGCGCTCTTCCACTGAGCTATATGGTCGCTACGCTGTAAGTCGTTAACGAAGCTATTATACCATACTCTCAAATGGGTTGCACCACCTTGTTAAAGAACGAACTTACAAGGCTCATTGCTGGATATTAGGCTTCGCCACATTTTAACCTTATTTGACAACGTCAATTTTG
>SCLF01163319.1:0-10234 GCA_004367975.1 Mesochordaeus erythrocephalus
AGAACCAGGACGGCTCGTACCGACTAGTGGTTGACTATCGAAAGCTCAACGACGTGACGGAGTTTGACTGTTATCCACTGCCAAGGATGCGCGATTCGCTAAATAAACTTTCCAAATTACTTTACGTCAACCGATGCAGCGAAGACGCAAAAAGGAAACTGGCCGTAACAACAGAGCAGGGACAATTCACATTTCCCGTATGGCTATGGGCCCAAAGAACGGGCCACCCTGCTTTCAGCGAGTAATGGGCAAAATCACGAGAGGAGTTGGCCCATAACGGTTATTATATTTGAAAGACTGTCCAGTTACGGGTTGCGTATCAAAGCCCGTAAAGTGCACGCATTGTCGACTAAATTGAGTTCGCGGGATATACTATAGAGTAGGGAACTTTGACACCTTTAAAGAGTAAGGTCGAGGCGATCCAGCAGCTAATTAGCCCGCGCACATCGATCGAAGCACAGAAGCTATTTGGGCTATTATGTCATCTCTGACACCCTATATCGTCTATCCGAGGTGCCATCAACGTCATAAAAAAAAAAACGAAAGGACGAATTAATTGCATTATATCATCGAGACGGACATATGAGGGACATATGATAACACAAATAAGGACGCAGATGTGATTTCTGCCAGAAAATGAAGCCGAATCTTCATCCTCGACGCGTAGCACCGGCCCATACAGATAAGCCAAGCGCACCATATAAGAAGTTAGCGCTCGATCCGACAGGTCCCTTTATTATGACTAACAGACACAATCGGTACCTTCTAGTGGCAATCGACATATTTTCGAAACGGATATGGCCAGTCCCGATAAAATCTAAGTCAGGTCCAGTACTGACCCAAGAAACTCGGAAAAACATACTGTCGCGCCTGGAACTCCCAAACAATGTACAAATGACGGAGCTAATTAATGATTATAATAGTACTCACAATAAGTCAGCCCCATACCATCCTCAGAGCAATGGTGCCGTAGAAAGGACGAATTGCACAATAAAGACGAAAATGAATATGCATGAGGCAAATTGGGACATACAAATTCACCAAGTAGTTAATTCCATTAATCGTAGTCCCCATGACGTTACGGGCTATCCCCATACGAGGTGGAGACAGGACACCCGGGGCTGAATCCATTCGACAATAATCAGGCTTTCATACTGCCACTGAAAGGATCACAAAATGAACGCATTCAAGTGGTAAAAGAAAGGATTGAAAATGATAAGAAAAGACGAACGCAATAAATAATATGGAAACCACCTGAAGCAATATTTTCCCTCTTTATCTTCAAAGGTATTAAGCAGTCAACAGGAAGAAGGAGGTGTAATCCATGGCGATGTTCTGAAGGAGGGCCATGGAGGCTTTTTACTAGAGAACTTCAATTGGTTATTAGAGCCGTGCAGCCGCAGCAACGGAGACATATATGGCGGACCTACGAATTAGCCTAGGAACGAATGAGCGAATGAGACTCATGATCAAAGTAATGGGGCCATAAATACCGATAATACGAACGAAACCATGAACCAGGCTACGGACGAGGTAAGGCACGACACTGGGATCGGAACACTGCATGTACCTCCAGTAACCTATGTGGACTTATACGATCTATCACCCTTAGAATTGATTGAAGTTGCAAACAAATATGGCTACCCAGGACCACAAGGAAACACACTGTCCAAACGCTAGTTATGGGTCTTCTTGAACAAGAATATCGGGAAATATAGGGAAACGGGATTAATCTATGCACAACGCAATACGGCTGCAGACCCAATATTTCGGAACGTCATCGAAATACCCATGCACGTAGCTGAAACTACAGAACGATTGCCTTGAATGTACAAGCTGCTATAGACTGATTGATAGACTATTATAATATATGAGAAATATTTGTGAGGTAAGATATAGGTTAAAGAACAGGCCTAATGTGTATTAGACCATCCCGGAGTGCGGTAAACTATCTCGCGTATGGGCGGTATTAGGACTACAACTTATATCTAAATAGTTCTCACATGGAGACACATAGTAACATACATTATTTATGCAACACTGTGAAAAATTGAAGAAGGCAGCATCCTTAGGACCGCATGAAGGAGTAATGATGCCACGTAGTGGTTTTAATATGTTTACACGGGTTAGGGGCGTAGGTTGGTGACGTGGAATAAATTACCACCATGGTTTGTGGTCATCATTCTTTCAATATATATTTGCAGAGAACCACGCACGTATCACAAATTTCTATTATATTTATTGAAGGATGAGAGTAAAATGATGAGATGTAAAGAGTAAGCAACACGAAAGAACACTACGATAAGGAGCACGATACGAGACAGGATAACGAACACCTCAGCACGAAACGAATAAGTATTATAATATATTTTGAGATGTGATAATATATGTATTATATTAATATTTTACTGGAAAGACTTTGTCAAAATCATCGCAAGAACACACCAGTAGAGATTCTTGTTGCTTTAGCTTAAGAGCTCTAAGATTAGATTCTGCTTCTATCACTCGCCATCTTAAAAGGTGAAGGATAGTACATTGTTCAACTTATATTCCGTCTTACATTTGACACAATTATATACTTCATCTGGAGCAATACTGGCTAAAAATGATGCACAGGACTGCTTGCAAGTTCAACACGCTTTGCTAGAAATTAATTATCCAGAATGACGGAGCCGGAGGATAGTGAGAAACACATTTTTAGCAGCTCCATAGAGTTAATGCTGATCATGCAGATGGCGGAAATCAGGCCGGTTGTCAGATATCTACTCCAAATAGAGCTTAATAAAAAATCGCAAACAAAATGGGAACACACAACTTGCAGCATGCCTGGAAAGAACTTGCTTGGCAAATGAACCACAATGGAAACGTTCATTCATATAACCGTTGCCTTTTTGAGCAATATCCACGAAGATTAAAGGACCTTAAAAAACCATGCGAAACAGGCCCGCAAGAAAGAACTGGAGCTTGTGTTGGCCAGCAATCAATGACCGAAATTTCGACAAACAAGAGAGGAACCGGCACACGGAAATGAAAATGATATTTACCTTTCAAACATGATCTAACTTGTAGCAGAATTTTAAATGAAACCATACAAAGCTCAATTGCTAAATGAAAAACAAAAAATTTACACTTTAGCTCATAAATATATTTAAAAAACCAAGCAACAGTGGTAGATTTACATACAAGTTTATTATGGAAATATACCCAGTTATAAATTTTCACTATTCGGGACATTCACAATTCTCTTTTCGTATCCAAAAATGACCAACCCTATACTTTCGTAATTCGTGGAAACTACTGATTTTCTAGAAGATTATACACCCGTTTCTAGTACCCTACTACGAACGTAATAGGAATTCAATCGCGTCAGAACCTTCACCACAACCAACTATTCATTAATAATAAAACTATTTAAAAATGGATTACGTTTAAAAATGTGTTTTAAAAGACCAATTTTATAAATTCAATCATAAAATTATACACTTAAACATAGTTTAATGTGGTCTTCCACTCAAAAATGGGAGCAGCACGGATTGGACTACCACAACGATTAGAGGCGACATATTAGATTTAACTCCCGAAGGTTAAGATTGGACGCAATTAAAATCTGACACGCAAAATATTAGGGTGAGCTCGCCAACCCTATTTTTGCTCTTTAATTTAGCAACCTAACTATGCTTGATTAACACTTGGTCGATTCGTGTTGCACTCAGAACTGCCCCCGTTGCACTGCATAGAGTTTATCATGCCAACTGATGTGACAACTGAATGAGACAAGCATTCCTATAAATCAGTACATTATCATTTATAGTACGAATACACGACATCATGTCACAATAAAAATTAGCGGATCGAAGAGAAACTCCAAATATATGTTCGATCTACAGCAAACGAATGTTGGTCATTTACTGTCTGTTTTCCCATTAAATGGATGAACGTGCAATTTAATAAGATAATGACTACGATATGCGTAAAAAAGAAGATAAGCAGAGCACATCTGAATATATAAGAACCGAGGTTTCATTTGAAGAGGCGCCGGCCTGGTGTACTGTTCATTATTACGAGATGAACCAGCGGTTTGGAGAGCCATTCCAAGGTGAAAATACGAGTATACATAGATATCCATTGAATTCAGGTAAGGATCCAGTTATAAAAATTGACGGCTGGACTGATCCATCTGATGGTAATCGACTTTGCCTTGGAGCTATTTCTAATGTCAATCGTAATCGTGAAGTTGAACATGTACGGCGTAATATTGGTAATGGCGTGGAATTAGTCTACGAAATGGGAAAAGTGTCTATTAGAAATATTTCGGACGGTAAGCAGAAAATCCCCTTTCGAATACACTAATAAATTAGTATTGAGGCGCATTATGTGAAAGCAGAACGTAATTTTTAGTCGTAGCTTATTAGTCACTAGTTTTATCAATTTATTTAGAATACTAAAGTGCGCGTAACATTGTAGCTGTAAAATACGTTTAATGCGTATTTCCATAAAGGACTAGTTATAAAATAATTTTGGATGATTTTCCAAAAAGAGCCATGATTTATTCGGAATTGCTGAATTGGATCATAAGTTCCCGAGAGCTTCTAGTATAAAACTTATTATAGCGTGATGAGTCCAGCTTTAATTCTTCTCAAAGGACCGGCCCCAAATTCTTAACACGTAACCTGGTTATAGCCCAAAAATGAAATTCCAAATTTTCAAAAAGTGGCAAAATCATGGCTTTTTCACTCTTCAATTTTGTTATGTGGAAAACATTTGTGCATTTCGACAATGTGAATTTCGAGGTCCATAGCTTTCGGAAATATTTGATTCTGAGTCATTTTCCATTCTCTATTTATTTCTCAGTTTAATACTCACGCTACCAGCAACTTGGATACAAATTTATTTTAGTTAAACCGAAAGTGTTTCTAGAGCCGTATCGGAAGTGGCGATAAGCTCAAAAGTCGTCCCGTGGAATTTTAACCCGGGGTCAGAGGGGTCTAAAAGGGAATAGCATGTTTCCTAGTATCCGAAAATCCCATGTCGGGTGTCCTTGACAATATATTGCCAAAAAGTATCTTGACGGTTAAAAAGTCTTTCGGTTTTTGAGTCGCATTTCCGCTGATACTTCAGTTCTTAAACTGTGTTAAAGCAGAACAATTTTAGTAAGGGAGTTCCCGGCGCTGAAACTTTACTTGCGTTTTACCCTTCAGGTTTAAAAAGTTCCTCGAGTGACAAATATAAACATACGGGTTAAATTGACATCCCCAACTGTTTGTGACGCTACTTCGAAATTGCGTCTGCGAAATACAAAAAAGAACATGGTAGGCCCCTTGGTCACATTATATTACCACCTCCCACGTGGAAAGTAAAAAGTTTTAAAAGTTTATTATTTATACCCCATATCCTAAACGAGGCTGAGTGTTGTTTGTACCATAATTAAAAAAAATTACAGGTTTGGAACGGTTTATGCTATGTGTTAATTTTGTGCTAATTTTTGCATATGAATTCAGAAATTCCAAACCGTTATCAGACAACACCTATGGAACTTCTGGCATGGATAATAATATTTTTCGTAGTTCTAAAGCAATTTCGGCACTATTTTTCTATTTGACAGCAGTTGCAAACACATTTTTGGAGAAATGGTCTATCACAATCATAATATATTGATTGTGACTATTTGTTGTCCGAAATGGACCAGTTAAGCCGATTGCAACCTTTTTGTAAGTACCAAGCGGCGTAATTTTCCCTTTATTTACTACAGGTCGTGATTGCACATGTACATCGCTAGTTCTTAGTTGGTATCGTTTCGGAATAAATCGGTCAAATACTGGTTTCATAAGGCTAACCATCATAGGTCCCTTCCTATATCTGGTAGAATGCTTACCGGAACTCGTACATCGTTAACATTCATGTACCTTTGTTTATAACGTAACATCATATCGGATCCTAAGCATGGTGCTAGGCTGTATTTGTATCGTGTTTGGTATAAATCGTATTGGTACTGTTGTTATTTGGGAGCCAGAGTCAACCAGGAATTGAACTTGATTTCCATATATGATACCATTTGCTGTTATTCTTGGGCAAAAATGTGATCGAATACTTCTTAGACATTTGCGTACGTCCAGCCTTGAAATATATGCGGCAAGTAACCTTAGTGTTCGGATCGCTTTTAATACGGCAATCCTTTTCAAGGTGACCACGAAAGCCACAATGATAGCACTGATCAACATTTCCATGTCGCGGTTGACCACCACGAGCGCTACGTTCGTCACGACCACTGTGAATTTGCATCACGTGTGTAATTTTTTCTTTTTGACTACTTATAATAATAGTAAACCGAATAACCATACCTTTTATACGCCGTACACTTTTAACAAACAACATTGAGTTGGCACAGGCCATTCATCGACTTCCTATAGAATTCCAAACCATTCTTCTTCCACCAAACGCAGTTATAGAAGTATCAGGTGGGGTACGTATAGAAGCTGCAGGAGAACTAAATACAACAGTTTGTATATAAGGCGAAAAGTTCCATAACGTACATTTTACAGTGGTATGATAGGAACAGCCAACGCTAATGGGACAGAGTGTACTGCGTTGCCCACCGTTAAATCATACTAGATCGTCAATATAAATAAATCCATCAAGCTTGTTCGATGGTATAACAATGGTAAACACCAACCGGTAAACATAGTTGATTTAGTACAAACGGACATGCAGGTTAATTCAGATTATCTCGACACACCACAGTCGGCGCGGCAGAGTAACTCTACCGAGAGAACCCACGGCTGGTGATAGCAGACCTAGAGAAATTACTGACGTGTTAGCAGAGTAGACTATGCTACTTCAACTAAATTCACAGCTAACACCTTCCCACTGAAATAAAATAGAATTGAAACAGTTGGCAGATGTATTGATAGCATCATCCGATATCTTTGGATAAGAAGGCAAACCACTGGGTACGTCTTCCCAACGAAGTTTATGATCCCGACCAATGGGAAATCTCGATGCATTCCACAGTATACAATTAAACAACACCTTCAGAAAGCTGTGAATAATGATGTCATCGAATTCTCTCACGATCCAAAAGGTTCAATTCGCCGATATTAGCAGTTATTGAGAACAAGCAAATTCGTGTCGTGAAAATTTCACAAATACACTTTTTACGATTTATTTATGAAAATCGGACGTGGAAATAAATATTTTTCAACCCTAGATTTCCAGTCGAGTTATTGGTAATGCAAAATACACAAAGACGACCGACAAAAGAAAGATCCGCTGGAATTTTCCAATGTGCAACTAGTAAAATGCTAAACACCGTGAATAGCAACAACACCATTACGTATGTTGATGATAATGTTGTTTACTGCAACGAGTTTGTAAACTACCTGAGCACACTCAAGAACTTCTTCGGTTCCGTACGTAAATTCAACGTAAAAGTCAATGCAACTTTGTAATAGGAAAATTTAGCTGGATCCGCTGTTTCCTAGAAAGCGCATGGGCGAACGTCTGCGGAAAACCAATTATGCAACCCTCATAAAGGAATGCATAATATAAATCGAGAAGACCTGAAGATTAGTTGAACGATGACAGAAATGACGCATTTGAAAAAATCAAAAAGCGCTGACAACAGATGCCTCAGACGTTTGTGCTGGAGTAATATTAATGCAAGAAATGGACGGAAAGTTCAAAATTGTAGCCGCTACGTCGAACTCTATGGCCAAACGATGCAAAGATGGTCCACAAGCGAAAGGGAAGCCTTCACCGTCTACTGCGCTATAAGGGAGTCCGTAAAGATCGTTCGCTGGCAGGAGCAACTATCACAGTAGAACTTCGTAGTAACCTACATTCCTGGCGAAGAGAATGTATGGGCTGACTTGTTATCTCGTCCATATGGAGTTATGAAAACAAGAGAAACACCCAATCCTACCCCGAAGGGGAAGTTCATGAAGACAGGAAATTCATCACTTAACATTTGCCTAGCTTCTTGGGGATCTGATGAAACAAATCCTAGCAATCTACAAGAAAATACAAGAAATACATACAAGAAATGACCATTGAAACCAACATTGGTGGAAGGCAAAGGGATGACGAATTCTTAACGAAAATCATCAATGGCCTAAAAAAATTAAGTTTGGAGCTAAAGCCAATATTTACGATTTCATTGATGAACATAATCAGCAAAGTCAACTTTTCCGCGAAATCAAGGAAAGACTTTTTATTGATAACGGTTCGGGAACACTGATGATCCGACCCCAGGGGATGCTAAAGTGGTGATTCCATCATCTATGCGAAAAGAAATGTTGCGTCAAGCACACAATCTGACAAACCAGAACGGCAGCCGTCGAGTCAAGGCTTACTTGACCAATTACTGGTGGCCAAACATCGCCAAAAACCTTGCGAAATTGGTTGAAAGCTCGAAAGCTCGAAAAAATTGTCTACGAGGAACTGCACCAAGCTAATTTACTAGATTGTGTACTAACTAATTTAAATAGATTTTGTAGCAATGCCTAAAACTGTCAACGGTAAAGGCTACATCTTATGTATAATCGATTCATTTTCGAAATATTATATTGCAGCCCCCACAACAAAATAACGTACAATTAATCAAACTCCATCAAACCCCAATTTCACACCACCTATAGACCACAGAGCAATGGTTGAGTGGAAAGATCACATCGGAATTTACGAAACGCTCTATATATGGTAGCGAAAGACCGCAAAAGCAATCTCGCTGCACCAAGTGATTTATAGCAGAACCCCACAATTTTGTTTACCAATGATACCTATTCAAAACATCACCGGAGAAATCCGTCGTCATGCACATGAAAATAGGAGCAGTATTTTTTGATTTACGAAAAAGGGTACAACTAGCAAATAAAGCAGCCAACAATATCCTCATGTGGAAATCGACCCAAAAGTTTGCAGATCCACTTATAGCTGGAGACAAATGTTTAATTTTCTGAGAACAATCCGCTGACACGGAGACAGCAAAACCACCGTGGTTAGACGGTTATAAAGTTTATAAAACAAATGGTCATCACTTAGATGATGACCTAGATATTTTTCCCGAACTTTTTATTCCTGAGTCGAAATCAGTGACTAAGGTCAACGACATGGTGACTAATGTCGCCCCCCGCAAAGGAAAATCTAAAAATACCTTATTGGAAGCACCGATAAGGTCGTCCTCTCGAGTAAGGAGGCAGCCGGACAAATGTCCCAAAGTCTACTGTCAGACTGGGACCTGAAAAGGTTGTCTGTTCTAAATTTGGAATAATTATCTGAGTTACCTCAGTTGCTGCGACTGATGATCACTGTCCGGATACAGCGAAGCGACACGAGCGATGCAGAAATATTATATAATAAATAACTGCTACAGCTCCGCGGTATTTTTGGGTCGTCTCGGCCAATAAATCTGTTTACTGCAACGCGCTTATTTATTAAGCAACTGCATTAAACTAGAAAGTTAGTTTCTGTTCGTGACGTTTTCTCAGGCCTTATGCCTTTTAGTTCTATATCTTGAAATAGTTTTATAATTACTTGACCGTGTAACCTTGAAATACCGGTTTTGTTAAATCTAAATCACTATTCGCACATTATATGCATTATCGCCTTCATATATCACAAAATCTCACTGACTCTGTGCTTGCTCTTTGGCCTATCATCATCTTGTTTTAATAAAAACACCCGTAATTTAAATGAACCGACAATTTTACCCTTATGTTTGAAATTTATGGTAAGTTCTTTGCGTTTGATAGAATTAGGACAAATCTGTATAGCTTTGTTTAGCATAGAAATGCAACGAGTACTGTCCGAGACACCTCGAGCTCGAGGGATATTTAATGAAGTAATTCAATAAATTGTACTTGATAATAAAACACCTCCCAGGGTCACTAACCATACCTATTGAGGTGTATAGAGTTTTTTCTTGCGGTACCGAATCTGTTCTCAGAATATCCAATATTATATGACATCGTGCAGGTAACCCCGACAGAACGTGAAATAGTCTGTTTTTAAATAAACATTAATTTTAACTCCTGGGCTTTGACAGCTCACCGAACTAAACTGTACTATATTAACTAGACCCCAAGGCATCAAATAAGTTAACATACTTTGGGAAGTAAAAAATTCGTGATTTTGTCACTTTTTGAAAATTTGTACTTTAGCCCTCTGGGCAAAGTGTGGAGAGAATTGGACTTTTCGGTTTTAAAATGGCTACAGTTTTTTATGCATAATCCCTAGAAGT
>SCLF01163430.1:0-10231 GCA_004367975.1 Mesochordaeus erythrocephalus
ATTGATACCCCAAAAAGTACCAGTAAGGACCTTTTGGTCCTGGTACGAAAAGTATAATAAAAAAAGGTTTAAAATCCTAAGAACCTTAAATGGGCGCCTAGCTATGCTAAATGCCCGAAATTTTTTTAAATTCACTTATTTTAACCAATTATAAGTTAATGTGATTCGTATATTTGCCACTAACTGTTGATTACAGTAGAACTGGAACTAATTAAGCATTAAATTTTTCATATTCAAACCGTTAGGTTGCCAGGGGTTCCGCTGTGGCCTGTTGTGTTTTTTTGGACGTTGAGTGTTTTCTGCCGGCGGTGTTTGGATGCCTGGGTTTAGTCTTACAAAGGTGGTCAAAATCTCATTTATTAAATAGTCCACTGTGCCCGTATTTGGGATATAAAATATAGCATTTCCCTATGAAGTGTATGCCCACTAAAATCCCTATGGCGTTTTGCCGAGAGGATTAAATTTTTTTGGAGATAGATGAAGCTGGAGCGAAAATGCTGAATATACGGGACATTTTGATTATCCTGCATTCACTTGGTCACATTAACCGTGACGTATGCAATTTTCACCAAATTATATAAAATTATGGTCTCGATCTCGAAGTAACCAGCGATCATCACAAAAGTGGTCAATATCGCTAATAAGCAAATGTGCGACCTTCACCTTAAATGAGATATTGAAACTATATACACGAATTATTATAACCAAATCTTATAATTCTGGAGACGAATATTATTAAATTTTCTATGTAGCCCTATCAGGGCAAGTGAGTTGCCTGTGGGTTGTTTGTTTGTTTATTAAATTTTTGTGTGCAACAGTAAAACACTCGGACAGATATTGTAATATATATATTATATTAAAAATACTGGTTATAGTCATTTTTAAATAATGTAATTTGAATGTTTTCACTGGACGATTTTTGGTGGATGACGCTTACAGTTATACATTTTTGATTCTCTTTCCACATTTGTTGTCTCATCTATAAATAAATAATTATTATCTCATTTGGTTGTAAATATAATTGTTTTTTTGTGAAAAATGTATATCCCAAATCGAGCCTGTGTGGACGTATTGTTCTAAGTGGTATTACAATTGGAGTTGACAATTACATTTTTCCTTAGTGAGCCATTTCTAGAAGCCTGATCTCCAAACAAAATATATCAGATGAAAGCGTGAAGACTCAGCTAACTGATGAAAAAAAAATTATTGAAAAATATTTACTACTTTTCAAGTGAAATGGAAACGAATTGGAGGGAAACCAATTGGAGGGAAAGTTATATTTTTCCTTAGAGAGCGATTTCTAAAATTCTTATCTCCAAACTAAATATATCAGTTGATAGCAATAACTATCTAATGCTCAAAATTTTATTAAAAAATATTTACCAGCTTCCAAGTGAAATGGAAACGAAGAACGATTCGATAGGATGGTAACTACCACTTAGAACAATAAGTCCACACAGGTTCGATTTGGGATATTCGATCCACTACAGTAGTGCGACTACGGTAGTGCGAGAGCTTGTGCATTCGGTCTAACACACCACGCACTATTCAATAAAATTTATAGAAGATATGATTCTTATCACTTCACAATTATGATGACTGACATTGACAACTTTGATTGACCAGGTTTCAAAGTGCCTGACAAATCAGAGCGTACGAAATAAACCCACGAGTCATGAAATTTCTTTCAGTTTAGCTCAATGCAGTTATTTCCCAATAATTATCCATACAAATACGAGATTAGAAATGTATTCTTGATACTAAAATGCGCATTAAATAAAAAGCACTATCCAGCAAAATCTAGCAGGATATCAATCTAAATTAAATTCGATACACTGTTAACCCGCAAGCTGCACGGATAGACCTACCCCTACGCTGAAATCTGTGCCGCTTGACACAGTCTCGTGACACTCATTATTTCAGTTCTAGACATCCATATGTTTCTTATTTATTAGGGGTATGAATGTTATTTGCAACATAAAGCATTCAGTATAATTTACTGCAAATAATGTCGTTTAGTTTTCTCTTGAACACAGCACAGATGAGTGGTTGTTGTTTGGTCGAAAAGATTTTTCGTTTCTGTTCAAAAGTTATGCTATGAATATTGAGAGTTACGTACCATTATATACGCTTAAATGTTTAGGTCAGAAAAATATCAACAGGAAAAGTATTTGTCGAGTTTTTTCACAATTTTTATATTTTTCGTTTTTTGGGTTCACTTCCGGTCAAAAATTTTGGTCGAAATTTGTCCTAAATTGTGCGCAAGAAAAGTAGTTCGTAGACAAAGCGCCTTTCATTGACCACTGATCGATTGACGCGTGATCAAACATACTAATGGTAACTAATGGTGACTTCATTCCAAATCTAGTGAGGCCGTTAACGAATTGGACAGACGGAAATTCCGCCTACGATCCGACAATGCCTGACTTCTGATACGGTGCTTAATTATTATATCCCGAAAACTTGTTGCTCCGGCGAGATTCGAACTCGCATCCTTTCAATCAGACCAATTAAGCACTCTCTTTTCTAAAATTTCTCCTTTACTTTTCTTTTTCATTCTAACCCCTACTGTATCAACTGTCCACTATCATTAATTTCCGGGAACTAAACCATTTTCACGAATCGCCACGCACTATATCGACCACCCATTCGATCGCTACAGCCTGAACGCTGCGCAAACCCTCTCTCACTTCCCAATACCCCAATCACCGTAGTGAGTAACCCTGGACAGTTAACATTTTCTACGTCCCCGAGTTGTTAATTCGGTACTTCAAATATCTTCGTGGCTGATCTATTTCAGCAAGGACTCCATTTGATACGGTGCTTAATTATTATATCTTGAAACCTGTGAATTTGTAGTTGAACGCGCTACCGATTTCGCCAAAGAGAAACGGGTTACGTCTCTTTAGCAAATACAAGTAATCAGACAAATTAATTTCCCCTTTACTTTTCTTGTTAATAACAACAGCGAGTTAACTATGGCCGGTAAAGTATTACTTTAATGCCAACTGAAACAAAGCAATGAGCGTGTATCAGTGAACTAGTATGTATCGGTGGCTGATAGATCACGTTCAGTAAACCTAGTATGACATTACTTATACCTTTATCCAATGAGTTAATCTTATACATACCGAGGTTAAGAAAAAATGATCGAAAATAAAAAAAGAACTATATAAATAAGCATTCAAATGGCCGTAAGTGGTTCAGAAAGTCACACTTACTTCTTTGGTCAACCTTCTTGTAAAAAACTGGAGAGATGTGGTTTTTCGACCACAAAAATGGCTACATTTTGTTACTTAATGCCCAGGAGTTAGAATTTAAAGTCCGTCAAAACATATTAGCCAATAAGCGCATTTTGGCATCAGTAATTGTTGATAATAGTGAAAAAAACAAACAAAATTAGTTAGAGACCAGGGACTTAGATGCACGATAATCACGAGAGTCACCTGTTTATTAACACTATTATTCCTATGACCACGTTTCGTACAATTTTGCCGTAGCGTTTTCGCTCATTTTTTACAAGAGGGTTAAATTTAAAAGTAACTTCTGAATACAACTCAGCAGACGCCACCTAAATATCCATGAAGCTCGCGCATTCATAAATCGACTCGACTGGCTGAATATGGGATGTATATCTACAAGCAACCTTATATCTAGAACTGACAAATTTTCCTTCCTATTAATTTAAAGATTTAACTACTTCTAAGGCCTTCAAACGTTAATAACAGAAACCCTGACCAAAAATGTTCAAAAAGTTGTATAGACTCTATGGTGATGAGAATGGATCGGATTGCTAATTGGTTAAGGCGTTCCACTGGATATGGAAAGATCGATGGTTGGAATTTATGCTTCCAATACTAACGAAGTTCCGTTATTAGAATGTGACACATCAGAGGATATGGAACAGTACAAGACAGATGTGGAAACAATGGACTAGGAAAAAAATTGAAAAATTGTAAAATGGATTTTGTAAAATGAAAATATTTTGTAAAACATTTCTCGCAGTCTCACACCCCTACCCCCCTCTTCCTTATGGAGGTTGCGGAAGGCGGGCAATCATTAAAGGGAGTGCAGAAAGCTTACTGAAAGTTAAGTGGAGCATGGTGGAACCGAACCAAAACCGAATGGTAAAACGGAACTAAGATAAGCCACTAGTACGCTGTGATCAGCTCAATAGGAGACAAATCATTCTTAGTTTTGATCCAAATCTCCACATATGACTGTCCTTGTAAGGGCGTATACGACGCTTTGCCGTTCTTTTACACTACGGACTAAGATAAGGGCATTGTCACATCAGAGGATATGGAACAATAAAAGGCAGCTGAAGAAACAATGGAACAGGAAAAAGTTGACAAATTGAATTTCTGATAATTTTGTTAATTGCAAATTTTATATATTTTTCATACATAACCGAACACATATTAAATAAATTATAAAAACGTTTAATTAAATTTAAAAAAAATTATTCAATTTAAATAAAAAAAAGGTTCGTTATCGCAGGCAGCGGTAGTACGGGTACCAAGCATCCGGTGAGCAAACAACGTGAATAACGAAGTGGTAGCTAAATCGGTAACCGCAAGAAGTTTATAACGAAGATATAGTCACAAAAGCAAGAATGTTTGGCATAGTTTGGAGATCTCATTTAGATAAAAAGGTGAGGTGCATATTCCCTGTGCAAAACAATTATTCTTCACTTCGACCAAAGTTAATATAGTAACAAAAGTTTCTCAACAGGTTACTGATTAGAAGTAGGCATCTAAAGACATGTCTACCAACCGAAAATATTGATTCTACTTTGGATATTAAATTGTTCGAAAATAAATAATATAATACAAATATAACACATAAAATCGTAAAATCTGCTCCATTCTCACTTCAATTATTATCTGTCTAGATTCGGAATTTATCAATCCATTTATCAGTACCTAAACAACATGGAGGTATGTGATCTTCTGATTCCACGTGCATGTTCACGTTTGCCTTCGTCCATAAATAAATATAAATTTAGGAAGATAAAATCAAGTATTATAAATATTATGTTAGGAGTTAAGGGTAAAGAGATATAAATATAAAAATTGAGTCCCAAGACTTAAACACTTAACACTGAACTTTAGCTACACAGGCGCGTCTCCACGTGAACTTTAGGTTGGGTTGATCATTGGGTTGCATATAATCAGACTCGAGTGTGTTAGGCTAGCGGATGAAAATATTGTAATCTGTTGAAAAGATGGTAATCGGTAAAAACACATAATTTCGTTATTAATGATAATTAAAAAGTATTCTTTGAACCCGAATTGTCTGGGTAAGTTTCAGTCCATAACAGCTAGTAATACGCATTTAACCCTTTTATGTTGGCTAACTATCTTACCGAGTATATTATAGTGTATTTATATAATAAACACGCGCATACCCTTTTATATTTTGTCTTATGCATCACTACGAATTCACACAGGCTGTAATTACAAAACATTTATAATTGATGGTTTAAGATTCAATGCTATTTCCCTTATAATATAAATTACTGATGTAAACAATGATCTACATTTGATTGTACTATACTCTTAACTGATGTGCACTATTTGAGCAGATTTTCACTCGTTGACCAGTATTTTGTGTTTTACCCGAAACCGAACAGCGATAGGTCAGAATGGCACCCCAGGATCCCCCCATTTTCGCGCTGCATCTTTAACGACCATGTTTAGACCGTAAGTACCATCCGAAGTGCTGTCTAAACACCGGAAATTGATTTTTTAGACTTGCTAGTCAGATAGCAATTACATATGAACATGTTGATCAGTATTCCCGGATAAAAATCTATGCGACAGATTTTGAGAGAACTTGCGGACCAAAATGACAATCGGAAGTGAACGTAAAAAATAAGAAATCGAATATTTACGTTGAAAACTTGACAAGGTTATCGCTAGCTATTTCTAATCTGTCAGTGTAAATTTAAGCCGATTAGCGCCATGTGTTCTCCCATAAAATTGATATCATTGTTTACGAAATTTTCAGATTAATTGTTTTCCGTATTTCTTTTTACTAGAC
The DNA here is from genome assembly GCA_004367975.1 of Mesochordaeus erythrocephalus. NCBI lineage: Eukaryota > Metazoa > Chordata > Appendicularia > Copelata > Oikopleuridae > Mesochordaeus > Mesochordaeus erythrocephalus. The sequence continues at coordinate 6,046 of SCLF01163430.1, forward strand.
TTCACTCTGCTTCCCTATTGGGTCAACAAATGGCTTAGTTTGTAGACGCATAAAATTAGTTCTGGAGGTTTATTACTCATCGCTAATATTTATATGTGAAATCTTATCTAGCTCGGACGGTAGGTTGGCTAGTTGGAAAAGGACCGGTCGCTAGAAAAGCACCGCACGTAGCAAAATGGAGTTCTCGGGGAAATGTGAGTTTTCCAGCGGGTAGTATTGACAAACAGTAGTATATGGATATCGATAACTATTGGTCAGCTATACTTTTTACTATTTAAGGTTATCGCCATGTGCTCTCTCGGAAAATTGATTTAGTCGTTTACTTTGGTTAACAGTGAACGTTTAGTTTTCTAACGGTAAATCTTTTATTAAGTTCCGGTGAGACGGCTCGAGAAGAAAATCTGCCAGTGGCCACTTTACGCTACTTCACTGTATTAGATGTTCCACTCTTTGTTCATATTTAGAACAAGAGTAACACCACCTCTGAGTTTTAATACGAATTTAAAAGGAACTTATATAGGCTTAGCATTTATTATTTTAAGAATCAGTAAACGAGGTTTATAAAGAGTAACCTAATAACTATTACGTTTGGGATAAACATATGTTTCCTAAATTGCGATTCGAGTTAATTTTAGGAATATTATGATTTGGAACAAATAATCCTATTCTGTTATTCTAAAGAACATTCATACATGTTTTCTACCTAAACGAAATCAAAACATTAAGCAAGATAACATGTATGGATACAATAACATTTACATTACATGAATATGGTAATGAAGAAAATCCACCGGACGCATTGAATAGATGGTTTCCCACCGGACGAACTTGAGAGGGCCATTATAGAAGAAGACCACTCTGTATAATTAACCATTCGCTCAGTAGAATTTGGGTGAATAATTTAATCCCGCTTCAACCTTTAACCTGTTGGTGTATCCGATGGGACATGATCTCCCGCCAAAAAAAATATATAACTAACAGAGTTGCTCACCCTAGTTTGAGACTATTTTTAGAGTTATAAACCCAGTTTGAGACTATTTTTTAGAGTTACTCACCTCATTTTTGAGACATCTTTGTTTCCAGCATAATGTACCAATAGATCATAGCATAATTCACCAACGGACAATCTAACCTTTTTTGTTATCGGCACGGTTAAACCAGCCAATTATCACTGAAAAATTGGGATTAGATGTTATGAAGGGAAACCTCACGGTGTGGGTAGGATGCTCGTTGAGGGATAGTCTTAAAACCGAAACATTGTACACCTTCCTATAGCACTTCCATCATAACATGTTTGCAAAGCGAAATTTCACGTTAGATAGACTACGTGACGGATAAAAAGGATACATGTATTTTTAACCCGTACTGGTTAAGCCTACGGTTATAAACATGTTAAAGCTGCTGTAAAAAAATTGAATTAAAATGAATATAATCAATTGTTAGCTTTGCTGAAGCAGACACTAAATGGGTGTTAAATAGAGGTCAAGAAAAGGATTAGAGTAGATTCAATCCGTATCAAATATGGAGGCCCCGACAAAGACCAATCAACAAAATCGAAAGGAAGAAACAGTCGGTAATCAACGAAGCAGGGGCAATGTACGTAATTGGGCGTGGGAACTATGTTGTATATTACTAATTAATGTTAATTAAATAGGTTAACCTGTAACAAGGCACCGTGAGAATGGCGAAGGAGACACATGGATCGCAATACGAATTCGTCAGGATACGTCAGAATCGTCAGGATACGGGGGATGAAATCGACAGTTTTGCCGAAAATATAAAGACATTTTACGACAACAGTGCCTCACCAAATTGATTTAAAAACGTGCTGAGGAAGCCAAGGATATTATTAGGCTTTCTTATCAATGCAAAGAGTTAATCAAAAAAGACGGAAGAGGAAAACCAGCGAAGTATCTTCACGACCGACCAGCCAAAAGCCGAAAGAGAAAGACAAATGGGAACTCTGGAGGAGCCAGTACAGGAGGAACAAATAAAGGAGTCCCGTATGAAATTTTTAACGGAATAAATAAAATCATTGCAACCATTTCAACAAATATCGACGAAGATGCAAGGTTTCTACGAAAAGGTGAAAGGAGAATATGAGCTCCGAGGATTATACGTTGGCCATGAGCTTCAAAGCAGCGGAAGGAGAAACCTCCATGGACCAAAGAGACAAGGCGTTTACGAAGGACTTGGATAATAAGGAGATTATCACCTTATTTGGTAGGAAAAGAAAGGAAAATCATACAGTTGAAGAAGCCACAGAAGAAGACGGAAAATAATTCAAACGGATTTCGTGAGTTCAATTCAAGAATGAACAGAGAAAAGCGAAAGACAGTTGATGAAGCAGGAAGAAAGAAACGAAAGGCAAGACGAAATAAGTGAAAATCTGTATAGGAATAACCAGAAGATGGGGGGCGATCTCTAGAAGATCCAATAAGACAGGAATTGGCGATACAATTTAATAAATTGTAACCATATTCCCAGAAATGTTGTTAAGATCTGAAACCCTAAAAGGATTGAAAACAACGGACGTTATTTTTCTCTGTGGGTATTCTGGGTACCTAGTCAATAGAGTTACATTTTGGCGGGGGGATCTTGGCAAGACACACGATTTACATAACGGATAGAAACTGTATCCCCATCGTGGCTACGTACCACATGGGGGATAGTGAAGCTATGGAGAACTCAGGACACCACTGCACACAACATGTGAAAAAATAGAATGTAATTTATAACTCAGAAGAAGCACTGCATATATTACGTGAAAATATTTTACGATCCCAGAATAGTCGGAAATGGTTGTAGAAGTGACCACGTCAAAATTATTCAGTCGGCGCTGTTTCCGATTCGTTTCTACAACGCAACCAACATGCAGCTGCGGGTCGAGAAGGAGCGCTACCTGGCCAAAATTACGCCAGAAAAGCCCAGATTAGGTGTTTGTTCACCAATTTAGAAACCAAGGAAATGAGGGGCAACAAATAGGACGGGGAAATGAAGAGATTTTCAAAATCCAGAAAATTCCCTCAATGGTATCGGAAGGAAAAAGTGGGAATGGGATGGGGGAATCTATAAAAGATGACGTCATTCCACCAATCGGCTCAGGATCCAAATTCGGGCGGAAAATTCGAAACCCCCACATCCTCTGGAGGGCGTCACGGGCCATTTAGAGAGTGAGGACTTCGATCTTCGTAGTCACAGCGAAAATTCGAGCCGTATTAGGCAAAAGGCCGTGGTAAAGGCGGTGGAAAGGCCGTTTCAAAAGGCCGTGGTAAAGGCGGTGGAAAGGCCGTTTCAAAAGGCCGTGGTATTAGGCAAAAAGCCGTTTCAAAAGGTCGTGGAAATGTTCACAGCACCCCAGATGCTTAATCAGTAAACAGGAAGAATACGTGAATAATTGAATACAGAATTGTTGTTACACTAGGTAGATTGTCATTCTTGTCTTTCTAAATATATTTCTTACTGTTAGAATTACATTTGAATGACATTCCGGGTGTATCACCGTTAGATTATGGCTTTCCATACTTTAACACAGTTAAATAGACCGATAGCAAAGCTTCCTTTGTTCAAAATTTCAACGGAAAATCTAGTTCAGTTTTGGATTGACATGGCAAGGAAGAGCTTGGACGGTTTTGGAGATCCACTGGTTAAGTTAAATTGATTATCAAAAATCCGCAGGTGTTACTTTTTTGGTATTATGCTTGTAGGCATATACATTTATGTGTAGTAGATAAGCGTAGGCCAAAGCCATACGTCAGCATGTTAGATAATTCAGAAAATTAAACTAGTACGGCTCCATTAGAAGATTTAGACACCATACTGAGAACATGTATAATGATATTAATTATAATACTAATTATTATTATATTTTAATGTTTGTAATTTATATATGCATTCTGCTCCATTACACGATTCATTATGGCTACAAAATCACGTTGAAATCACTTAGTTTGTCTACAATAAAAATTATACTATAACCAATTATTTTCAAAAGAGAAATACCCTTAGTTTGCTGGAGAGCGAGTCTTTAAGCGATATCATTTATGGTTTTCGAGATAAGTGCAAACGAATTTTCCTTAGTCACTCCCAAATATTGTAAGTCCATATGGAACAGGCGGTCCAACGAGAGGCCTACTTGAACTTGGGACTCGTTCAACTCAATCATTATCTCGAAAACCATACGTGA
>SCLF01163541.1:0-10229 GCA_004367975.1 Mesochordaeus erythrocephalus
ATATGCTGTAAGTTACAGTGTAAGAAAGATATTTGAATATGTATTGAGTATAGTTGATTCAATCTTTACATCTGGATACTATACCTTAAAAGAAGCATGGTCACGGGTTAAAGTACACGGTTGGTGCGTGACGTCAGAGACTCACTCGATCGAACGATGGGTTTACGTAGGCGTATCCAGCGGTTTACTATATATCCGTTTGTACCCTAAAATAAGTATCCAGATGTAAAGATTGAATCAACTATACTCAATACGTATTCAAATATCTTTCTTACACACTAACTTACAGCATATCTTCCCGATTAAAGTAAACAGTTAGTGAGTGACGTCACACCGATAAAAATTAAAGCTTTTGATTCGCGTTCAATGTTTAACCACCGAGAGTCAAAAGTACAATCTGGTCCATATTAATAAAGGCAGTAAATACGTTTAATAGTATAAATATTGCATTTCAATTATGGCAAATCATTCAACAAATGTACTGGTTAAATGCTGTTGAAGGAATATGTGTTATAATGCATTTAACTCGTGATAAAACACCATTAAAATATCGTTATTAAAAAATGGCCTCTCGTAAGTCCGCGGTGGTTAATATTTATTAATATACAAATATTCTAACAACAATAAGAAGACAATATAGAAGAGTTAGCCATTAAAATAGGATAGTGAATTAAGTTTATGAAGTTTACAGTCTAAATTATTCGTAATTATCATATAAAATGGAATATATATGTGAATTAAATAAATTACCTCTCCAACAGGCTATTCGGAAAGGCTACTCTAAAGAAATCGATGAAACAAACCGGCGTCCTGGATCTGTTTGTCGGGTAAATAGAGGATATACATAAACAATCTAGGATAAACAATAATTACGAAAAAATTAGACGATATATTGAAGAAACAAAATACGAGCCTCTAAATTATACGTGCGTTGATATTAGGTGGACGGAACAAAGGGCGCTGATCAAAAGGCGCGTCAACATATGATAAATAGGTGCCACCAAACATACGAATGGTAACTAATGGTGACTTAATTCAAGGATCTACCGATCCATAAACGAATTGGACAGACGGAAATTCTGCCTACGATCAGAAAATTGTACCATAATCACTGTACCTAGAATTTTAAAGATTTTTCGGCTAAGGTTTATTCTATGTAAAATAATACCGCTATTTTGGCTACAAATAGTTATTCTGAAGATCAATTCCGCATTTATTTCCACCCTAACGGCGTGAAAATTGCCCATGAGAACAGAGACAATATGCCTAACTTTAACCTATGGCTGAAAATTTCACACAAGACCTGATCGTCATAATGAGCTGGAATCGGACTATATGCACCTCTTACACAGACATATCCAGCCGAACAAGCATACTCTTTTATGTCGTGTATTAAGTCCCCATTGAATTCGATAGACTCGAAGATACAGTAGTATCCGGAGGGACATGGGATGCAATCCGATTTGCTCGAGGCTTGAGTCGGCATTGAGCGTGACGTACCACGTGGACATGGCCTTGGTCCGGCGGAACCGGTTTCACAATAGAAACCGATTGGGCAGTCTTCTTCGCGAGATGAGGTAGAGCCCGGCGGGCAATAGAACCCAGCTTCGCATATATTCTCGGCATTAGGGTAATCTTTGGTAGCTCCTTTGCCATTTATATTACCTGGAACGCTACAGTAGAACCCTCCCCAACATTTCGTACACTGATCTTCACTCGTTAAACCCTCGATAGAACCATATGTACCTTCTGGACATTGGTATTCTTCATAGTCAGATGTCCCAGCTGGGCAGTAGTGACCACGTGGACAAACGTACGGAAAAATAATACCATTGTCCGGATTATCTATTTAGGGTTATATCCAAAACTGTAGACACGTCACAAATAAATGAAAACTTCAGAATATATTAATTTTTATCTAGCACTACATTGGCAGTGTATCATATTTGTGTGCTGTTGTCTAACTTTGTGAGGGGAGTCGTTTGAAGTGAATGGGGTAACGGGTGGGAACTCAAGTGGACGAATAGTAAGTAACTCAACTAAGAAAAATAATGAGTGTAAATAACGGTACAAAGGTTTGGCCCGATTAACAGAAAATTGACTTAGTTAAGCTAGATTATTAAAAATAGGCCGAATACATATTTTTAATCTTTTTACTTTAATTTAGTATAGTGCAAAATATTGCGAAAGAACAAGCATGTTTTTTAGTCTATTGGGAGAAATTTAACCTGCCGTCTGCCGAGAAAGTCTAATACACAGAACAACATAAAATATTAATACTAACAATAATATTTCATGATTAAATTTGATTAAGCGGCCATACTCTGCAGGTTAATCAAGGCTAGCCTGTTAATCATTTTAACCTCGGCCACACCTCTCGCTAAATACAATTGTCAGCAAAGGCCAAGGTAATGCTGGATACACTAAAAATTCCACACATTTTTAGACAGTTATTTGAGACTTAGAATTGTGCAATAACATATTCCGCAAAAAACATTTGCAACATATGCATACAAATATAACGGTGGGATAAGCCATTTTATCTTTGAACAGATTCTATATTTTGACTGAATTACGGGAGTTTCACGAGCAACGTTTGGTCCACAACATTACAAATTATATTATACTAAATATTTCGTTCAAACAAATGAGGTAGCAGCACCCGATATAACAATAATGATACGGTCTACCTGCTCTTCCCTGCGGCTTTTTTATAAAACTCGATTTTTATTTTACAGAAATTTTTGTGGTAAAACTCCATTCGCACTTCTTTATATAGACCTGCAAATCGCCTCAGGGCACCGTTCGAACTATTTCCACCAATCAGCCGTCAGACCATCTCCATTCATTCATTACGAAGGTCGGAACACCGACAAACGTTCCCAAGCCAAGAGCATAAGTCACATTTTGCGAAGAAAAACTCACTAACTATCCTTTGCAGCCTACAGTGGCGCGTACTATTCGATCACGCAACAAAACTATATCAACCAACTCCAGGACATCTGTATTTAGATTTTTCGTACTAGTACGCTATCGTTAGCAGTTTGGTTCATTTTCTTTTTCAATTCGCATATTAGCGGCGGAATGCAAGTGATGAAATAGGTAGTGATGAAATAGGCCAGAGCAATGTACATTGCGACTTGATCAGTCTCAAAATTTTTCTCAACTCCCCGCACCATCTATAGTCATAGGCTTTCAGATCTGAAGTTTAGGAGCATAAACTGAACTCGATGACATACCAAACAGCTCCAATGTATGCCAACACTTGGCTAAGACAATGCACAATGATAAGCGAGTCATCACCCGCCGTAAATAAGCAAACATTACTCCAGCCAAACGCAAATAACCACCCCACTCCATTACAAGATCGTTTTTTGTTTCCTAAAAAACGAAATATCTGCACGGAGCAGCACACAGGGCACTTTTTTCAAGAACAATATATAGACACCTCATACCATGCTCCACATAACCCAACCAGCACGCAAAATACGAGACGTCCCACAAAATACAAAGATAGGCATATTTATCTGAATATGCATAGCCCATTGTTTACGAACATTCTTGGACCGGAAGTTGGAATGGAAATGGCTAAAAATGTATTTAACCGGAACATGTACTTCTTTCCAGTGATATATTTAGTTTGGAGATCAGACTTCTTAAAATCCCTCACTAAGGCTGACAAAAACGAGATATAATATTGTTGAAAAGTTTCTGGCCGGTCTGTATGAATTTGGAATATGGTGGGATTGTTTATAATTACGTTTAAATTGTTATATCGATTGGACCTTTAATAAACAATGTATCAAACCATTTACTAAACCCTTTATCTCAGCTCTCTTTTTCCACTGAAGACCGGTCCCTATCGGCTGGCATAAAATTACCGAGTGAATTAGATTTAGGATATATGATTTTATAGTCTTCCTTCTTACCATCTGTTACTTATTGTCAAAGACGAGAAACTATCAATCTAGTAAAGGACTCTGTTATACTCACTAAGTCTCGTAAACCGACCAGTTGCGTCATGGACCCGGGGGGGGGGGCAGTTTTGACACATCTGTGACAATAACTGGAAAGGAATTACAGATAATAAAAAAACGTGACTGAATTTTGCTAACTTCTCAAAACTGTCTAACAACATACGGTAAAGTCATAAAACGTGTCTAGTTGTATATTTTCTTCTCGAGGCGTCCCACCGGAAAATCAATGAATAGTTTTTCATAATATTTTTACCATTCGAAAGTTGGACGTTTGGCTCTCTAATGGTAAGCCTTTTATTAAAGACTAGTCATTGGTTTTTCGGTGAGACGGCTCGAGAAAAAAATATACCACTAGACACTTTTTGTTACTTCACTGTATTTCGCATAAAGGCACCTGAGTGTATATCAATTGATGCATGGACACAACCATACCTTTATCAACACAGTAGTAACCGGCGGGACAAGTTTTGCATTCTAGTGCCCCTTCACTGTCTTGGTATTCCCCATTCACTGCGTTACCTTCATCACCGTGACAAGACAACGGAGCATTTGAATCCCCAAACGGACAATTATATCCGCGTGGACATGGGTTGACAGATGGATCTGATGTTCCTTCAGGGCAAAAAAAACCAGCTGCGCATTTGTACAGTTCGTTAGCGGACTCGAAATTGGCATAACCGGGGCAATAGTAACCATAGGAACATATATCACAGTCGTTCAAATCAGTTGAACCAGTTTTGGCGTTAAAGTTACCAGGTGGACATGGAATTTCGAATTTTGTCCCCTGAGGACAGTAGTAACCTGCTGAGCAGGGCGCCGCCCGTGTATTTCCGCTTGTTATACCTTCAGATAGGGTGTCGGTGCGTTCTTATATATCCCAGTTGCATACTGTCGTATCATTTGGTGTACTTTGGTCGTTTTGAAGAAACGGGTGGGACCTCAAGTGGAAAAATAGTAAGGAACTCAACTAGGAAGAATAATGAGTGTAAGACTCATTTAATATCGTGGAAAATATTGCATAAGAAAATATGCATGCTTTTTATTTCTGTTGGGAGAAAGTTGTTATGTCCTTGTAATGTAAGGATAAGCTCTCGGACCCCACTGCAGTAGATTAGATCATTATTTAGCACTCAATGTACCAGATTTTAAAGTCAATTAGATACAATCGCCGTGGTGGTGGTGCAGTATCGATGAAAATGCAATTTTAGGGTCCGTTTTATTTTTCAATTTCGCTATCCTTTGTTCAGAATTGACAAAAACGGGTCGATGGGTTAAGTAAGGATATCGCGAACAGAAATTTACTTCATAATAAATTGAGGGAATCAGTTTAATAAGACGACATCTTTCCTTCAGTAGCCGGTGGACAATAGTAACCTGCTTGGCATGCAAATTCAGCATAATCTGAGATACGAGTTTCATCACAATTGAATCCAGCAGGGCATTTTGTCTTATAAACAGATCCCAGAGGGCAAAAGTGACCTTTGGGACATATAATAGCTCCCTCGCCTTTGAATTGTGTGAAAATAATTTACCATATCTACCAGGCCACTTTGGTTCTTTTTGCCCGGACCCTGTTTTAGCGTTTTTAAGGCCTTAGACATGGTTGAATGCCTGATTGACCCGTACTGACCCCCCAAGTTGGACGTGGGATTGTTTGGAACTATTTTTAGACCAGAAGTGACAGCTTAAAACCGGAAGTTTATTATTTTGAATCGCGAATCACACCAAATTGTTGCCCGAGTGGAAAAAATGTACTCTTTTTACAACTTGAGACAGCTATGTCTTATGTAGGAAAGCGTTAAGGCTTAACTTAAGCACTATTCACGCTTAGAATTTTATTCCGCATATTTTCGGGTACTTACCGACCAGAAATGTTGACCTAAAAATTGGAAATTCTAACATTTCCGTCGAAAAATTGGTCGATTATCGATTGCCAATTATTTCAGAAGATTTGTATTTTCGTTGCTTAGTTCTTCTAGATATTAATTGTACGTGCAATGTTATTGAATTCAAAATAAGTATGGATCCGCTAATAATTTTTCACTTCCAGAACTATTTGTTTGTTGTTTTACTATACTATTGGGTCTGTAAATGTTACCTCAATAAGAAAAGTGATTGAGATCTAGAAAAGGAAACAAGGAACAACCCAATTATTCTGAAAATATTCGTAAACGCTGAAATCAATTTTCTGAAACAACGCATAGGGCTAACGGGTTTTAATTTTCACTGTCAGATTAGAAATTACATGGAGGCATTATCGGGTCAAGTACTGAAAACGCTAACAGAGTGGAACCAAGGACCAGGTGGTCAGATAGGCCAGGCATGGATACCGGCAGGATTCTAGATTGGACGGAATGGAACAGAAATGTTTCCGCAACCACCAAACATTCAAGCATGGTGGAATGAAAGATTAGAAAAGGGAAATAGCAACGAGGAAATTGTAAAAATGAATGAAAAATTTCCAAATCGAATCCATGTATTAAAAGCAGTTAGACAAATTAATTCCCTACTAGAGTTATGAAAGTTCCTTCCAATAATGATAATGTATGAGACAAGGAAAGTTCAGGTGCAAGCAGCTAAAGGCAACCTGGCTTGTAACAGACAGATGGCGAGAGATTAGCCAAAGTCAGAAGATCAGAGCAAACAAAATCAATTATGGTACCAGAGAAAATACGACAAACCTATTTCCAAGAAACAGTACAAAAAACAACGCGGCAAACAGATAGATAAGAACAAAGAAAATCAAATGACTGATTTTCAACTTGGCAAAACCCATATCTGGAAATTGAGTCAATAGTTCGCAGGTTTAAGGCTATAACAAGCATAAGGCGACAAAATGTTAATGTGGCCTGTAACGTATTGGGTGCAGCTGGCAATTACGCAAAATTAATTGACTAATTTATCGCCCAAATTACATTAATCCAGGTAATCAACAAAAAGAGTTTATTAGAAGTTGCTTGGAAACAGCACAGACGATAACTCAATTAAAACTAATCAAAGAAACATACTAAATTTAATGGACAAGTAAAACCCCACGACTACGTAGATTCACCGGTGAACGATTGGCTATCGTTTAACCAAAAAGTAGCATTTATTCTACAAAAGAGGTAAATTGTAAAGTTTAGTCATAGGGATAAGACTACCAGCCTTAGGGGTAAGACTGCTAGTCATAGGAGTAAGACCTTAGGTCTTCCTCAAAGATTAAGATTCCAAATCTTCGAGTCACTCCTGACTCATAGAAGTAGGAGTAAGGGGTATACGGTTACTGTTAACATCGTCAAGGAGAGTGAGAACAGGACCTGGAACACAATGAACTTAAGAAAACACGGATACTAAACAAGTTACAGTATGATTACATTACATTATAAGAAGGTGAACAAACGTTACCGTATTCAGTTCAATTGAAGCAAGAAAATAAATCGGATGTTTGGTTTTTATTATTAATAAAAACATAAAAAGTATAAAAATTAACATTCTTGTATTAGAAAACGACGGAATTGGATAACGAATTGGATAACGAATAACTGATGCCGTAGAAAGCTAGCGAAACAATTAAAAAAACGGCCGTTCGAGGAGGAAAATTGGCAACAAAGCTGATAAAGGTAAACACCAAAGAAGAGAACACAGTGTCAATGCGAGCAAAAGCAGCATATAGTGCAACAAAATTATGTAAGGAACTGCTCCTGATGGACGATTTCAGTGTCCAAGAAAATGAATTTAGAGAGAAATTCTCTAAATACATGGAGTTCATGGTCGATGCATTGGATCTGATGAAAAACTCGATGACGAGTCATGATGCAAAAGATTAAATTTGGCGAATTATCAGTCTGATAAAAGTCAGATGGATACCGGAATGCAGATATGCAGGACTCGTATTGACATCGAGTCAAGTACGGGAAACAGAAATGGCTACGGAGTTGGCTGCACCATTATCGGTATATGAGAACCAACAAAACAAAATCGATGATCAGGATGATCTAATCCAGAAGCACAAGCAAAAAGTATGGGACTTGCAATAACAACTGGAAAGGGCGGAAATAAGGGAAAAAGCCTTTCAAATATGTGAAATCAAAGTGTTCAAAGAATTGAAAGTACTGCAGATAGAACATAAGCTGGTGGATTCGGTAGAAACATTAATCGTCTTGCAAACTGAGATGGGAAATATCAGTTTGGAAGATGGAATTCTAAACGAAACGATATTGGAAGATAAGGTAGAACAATATAGAGCGTCAACTCCGAAGAAGCCAGAGCAAGAATTCGTGCCAACGATAAAGTTGGCATCGAAATCGAAATTGGAAAAACTACGAGAAATTGTAGAACAAAATAAAGCAGTGATGGAAGCAATGGCGACTGAACTAAAAAAGCAAATGGGAAAAAAAACGATTTCAGTGACAGAATGACACTGGTCGAATCTTATAGCAGCCACAAAGATCAGTCAATGGTCCTGTTGGGACAAAGAATAGACAAGGAAACGAAAGAAAGAACCGACCAGCACAAACGTCATGAGAATATGATCCGTAATCAGATAACGGAAAATCAAGAAAGCAAAGGGAATTTGGAACAATTGCAAAAAGACCTAAATGCCCGTTTTCAAGCGCTAATTCACGAGGCGGTTTCTCAAATGGACTTGCAAAAACTGCGAGAGAAATGCCAGAGGCAGACAGAAACGATTGGTGGGAAGCCAAAAATACAGAAGAAAGGCAATAATGCGTAGAGTACAAATACTGTTGCAATAGAATTAGATGGATGCTGACAAAGCCGGGCAGCTGCTCTTAGGAAGATTTTATTAATAATGCAATGAACCTACGCGGATTTTGATTCATTTGCAACTGGAAGAGGCAAAGCAAGCATCCCGAATACTGCAGCTTATAAAAAAGCCGTTGGATGCCACAGGATTCATTGGCCAACAACAAAACCAATTTCAATAAGGGCCAGAAAAAATTCGTTTTCTCGGGAAAATACAATTTAAATACTGAAAAACCGAGAAAGCCCGATTTGACATATCCTCAATAACGGGGGAGCAATCAGAAACGTCCGAAGATGAACAGACGATAAAAAGAACGAAGCGGCTGAGAAAGGCGATTATGCACAAAGAACAAGTGGTGTCAAAAACGAACACGGTAAGAAGACTTTATTCGTTTATGAATACATCACATGCTGATGAGCAGCGAGAATTCAAAACTGACAAAAAAAATTCAGACACAACTTAAATCATCTTAACTTAGCGTTCATTAATTGAAGTCGTACCGCCTAACGAAATGTAACCTGGTCAAACCAAAAGTTGTGTCTAAGTGAAGGAGCAGTGTCGGTAACTGATAAACCAATTAGATTGAAGTATGAAGCGAAATAAAATACGGAAGTCCAAACAGGAAACGCGGTACTGAGAAATGGAAAACGTACTATAGACAATGTACAGAAAGAAATTTCATCAACACTCAGTATTTTATCAGCCAAAGCATTAAAAAGTACCAATTGTTAATGTAATACTTGACACGCATTTCACACTTAATTTTTAAACCTTGCAACTGAACATTTGATAGTTAATAAACTGCTAATTTGGTCAATAAGTGAGACAACAATCAAAATTAGGCGCACATATCGACAGTTCACAACATTAAAACGAGTGTCATCTTCAAATACAGATACCTAGAACGTTGGCATAAAAATGATGTGATTCCGAAATTTTAGGCGGTAGGGCGGCTCAACGGTTTCCTAACTACGACACAGCTGCCTTAAATAGTAATTTTTTACTATTTGATTTTTTTGAAGATATCTATTATCTGAAAATCTTCTCAGGTAACAGTTCGGTGTTAATACGATTAGAAAATATCGATTTCCAGTTTTTCGCCTACACTTTAGGTGCTACTTCCGCTCCGAGACTCCGTTAGAAAAAATGGGAACAATTTGAATGGGGTATCCTGGGAGAGAATTTATCCCAGCACCACTCTAAAAGAAGTTTTGGCCCTATCAACGGTCAAATGTGTATAAATAGAGTCGTCCTGTGAACTACTGAATAAGGTGTCAAATGCGTTACCTATTAAGTCAGGGAATCAATCCAGTTTTTATGAAAAATACGTTTTAGGTATATTGCATGCTAGTCATTTATGCTGATAAGTTCCGCCGTAAGACTATAGCACGCTGCTTAACGCCGATGTGATCATTTACAGTCCCTACCCCCAGTTAGTTACAATTTTTTGGTAAAAGTGTATTTGATCTCAGTTAGTTACAAAATTTCATTTTGTTTACAAATTC
>SCLF01163542.1:0-18154 GCA_004367975.1 Mesochordaeus erythrocephalus
AACTACATAACGGGTTAGGAATTCGGGGTCGACCGCTTGAGAAGAAATGTAGCGGACATCCGTGCACGTTCAATGAGACCCATTTTGGTGGAAATCAGACACTTTAAAAATGTGAAATTTTATAATTGCCATACGAGGAATAAAATCGAAAAGGTGGGAAGTGCTATTCCCAGTAATTTAGACTCGAATTACCCTGAAATTTTTGGACTTCGAGAAAATTTCACGTGATAACCCATTATATTCCGATTTTTCATACTTTATTGGTAAGCAATACTCATATATTTTTACCACCGTTAAATAGCCAGATAGCATAGCTTCCCTCGTTCAAATTTTCAACGGAAAATATTGATCCGTTTTGAATTGAGATAGAAAACAGCGTAGGGACAAAGATCCCTAAACGGTCTCCACAGGATATTTCGTCGCGGTCTTCACTGGCTAAGAATGTCGGGGATTCTCCATCTTGCTATATATAATATTAACGAAATGCGTAGCCAGAATACAGCGATATTTGGTGGTTCGATAGTTATAGCGTTTGTTACAGAGGTAGAGGGAGATGAGCGGAAGAATATGAGATATACGAGTAGAGATTCTGATAAAGGAGTCGATAGTTATAGGGAATAATAATAGAGTGCGTAGGCGGATATTGCAAATAAGCGCATAATTAGATATACTACCGCAGTTAGTATACCCTATAAGGTCAAGAATGACCTAATTTGACCGAAAACAGTTGTATGTTAAAAAATATAGGAAATTGTCTATTCAAACTAACCCCTATACCCGAAATTTACAACACAAAAATTGGAATCTAGAACTGAAATAATGAGTTTCACGAGAATGTGTCGAGCGGCACAGATTGCAGCGTGAGGATAGTTCTATTCGTGTAGTGTACGGGTTTACCATAAATAATGATCAATAAAACTATGAACGACGATATGGCTCGATCGTGAAATTAGGTTTCAGTTTAGAAGTGGTGTTCAAGAAGCCGCGTATTGGTTTAGAGTGGTTTAAGTGTGCCCTATTCTACAGTTTAGATATCTTTCCTGCCAGTCATTAAGTACCTACGATGTCCCAGTAAAATTGTAACCAAAAAAGTTTGACTTCGATTTGATAATTACTCATCAAAACGTGGTAAACTTGGCGAATATCCAGACCGTGGAATATATACAGGCATGTATACCTTAACGAAATCCCCTTTTAGGGTCCCACAGACCTTTTAGGGTCCCACAGTCCAAACATTTCAGGGTACCTAGCTTAATAACAAATATTTATTAATGGTAAATTTCTGTCAAATAATATTTTCCCGATCAAATAATATGCCTAAAAATCCAAAAAATTCAGCGTACCTAGCTTAATCACAAATATGTATTACTAGTAATTATTTACTAATTATTTGTAAATGCTTCATGGCGTTTCGATTTTATTCCTCTTAGATATGTATTAATCTTTCTGAATGGAATATTTTACAGGGACAGACGAAATAAATTTCGACGAACCTGAAGATACTAAAGAGATTGAACAGATTGAAGTTGATTTGGAAAATGCAAGTGCACCACTTACAGATATAGAGTTTTATGTCGAAACGGAGGATACATTTTTGGAAAAAAAATGGAATTGGCACCGATATCTATAAAATAACACAAGACGTGGCAAATAATCCGCCAAACTGTATGACCTAGTGTATGGAAACACTATTTTTCTCATCCTTATTGCTACAAACGTAACTATTGAAACGTTCAATACCGGAAACTCGGACTTAATTGTTCAGTTAGTTACGGAACAAGAGATACGCTTATTATTTCGTGTTATATTACTAGTTATGCTGCACAAGGGTAAACATTGTGGTTTCTACTATGTTCTAGCACACGACTTCCTAACTGAACTGGTCGAACTGGAAACCAAGTGAACCCGGAAACGAAAAAAATCAACCGGTTAAGTTAGGGTACCCTAAAACTGCTACACTTCGAAAAATAGTTACTAATGTACCATTTATAACATGCCACGTCATAGGACTGCTTTCACTTTCAGTTCGTGCGGACGTAATATTTGCAGGGTTGAGCATAGCTGCGTGCTTGGTAAAAAATGTGCTCGCTCTCTTCCTAGCACTATCTCTCTCTCTAATTTAGACACAGCTACGCCTTAATTTCAATAAAAATATAAAAAAAGCAATATAAGGACCTGTGCCAACAAGGATACCCAAAGAAAATTAATAAAATTTTATTAAATATTTAATAAAAAATGTTGTTTACATAGTGAGACCATTAGTTGTTTTCTATGCCAACATGGATACCGAGAGAAAATTAATAAATTAAAAACGAGTTCGTACCGTCAATACTCTTAGCGCTGTAATTAGTAAACCGTTTGATTTCTTCAAAAAAAAAAAACGACACTGGCAGTTACATTTTATAAGTCGCTTCAATTATAACAAAAAATGTGAAAACGATTTTGGCCTGCAAAATTAGTTACAGTGGACATTTTTCATCGGCGCTATTTTTGTATGAAGGGTATTTGAAATCCCTATAATCTGTTAAAATTTGAAGCTGATCCACCCATTCGTTCTCCAGATATTTGAGAAAGACGAGCGTTTTTGAGGTGTTAAGAGACAAAGATCTCTTCGGGGTCTCCACTGGTTGACAGTCAAAAATCTTTTGGCTCTCGAGTCCCAAGAGCCTATAAATTGGTCATTTTGACCTGGAAGGCCTTCCCAAAAACTTTTCGTGATGGTTAGAGCTTCTAGTCATGGCCGGAAGTGGGATACATTTATTCTCATATGACTGGCCATGAATTTCTAACGGGTTATGCCACTAGAAGTGGCTAGGCAAATATAATTATTGGCACTCAGGTGCCAAAGCGATTATGACTTTTTGACCAATGTAACGTTCGAGGTCCATAGCTTTAAAACAAATAACCACACTATGTTTTCGATGCTTTTGTTGGATGCCCTGGGTATACTTAATCTAGAACAATTTAGGTCTGTGGGCTGCCATACCCCTCTGTACCTTTTTTACGAAGATATGGACTATAATCCAAAAGAGACTGTGACTGCTAAGATTACTTTTGTTCCTTAACGAGTAGATACCATTTCGCATGGTTCCTGTAGATACCACACCTGCCTCTTATGAGGCAGGTCTAAACACCTAGCCCATAGTTTCCATCTCTCGAAAACTAACCAATATTTTGAAATAAAACTTTCAGCGTTAGTTAGCTAAGGGTTCATCCTTCTGGAAGCCACGGATCCTTCTGGCATCCTTCTGGAAGCCACGGATTAATGGACAATGTAATTTCATTAGTTAATAATTACTCGGATAAGACTAACTTTAAATGCCATTTTCTAAGCCTTAAGTGAATTTGCTGACTTAAAAAAAACTTGCAACATTAAATTGCAGCTGTTCACCCAACGCAAGACATAAATTTAGTTATAAGTACATAAAATATTACAATACGCTAAAAAGTGTATTTTTTCCCTCGACATTGCGATACTCTGCACTCTATCACGAAAATGCGTTAATATTTTAAAATTAAATTTATAACATTCGAAAGATAAGGCTTGTATTAACTTTGGCGATTATCATCTACAAACCGCACTTTTATGGCTAGTAAAGTTTTACCTGTCTCTCTATATTTCAACCTTAACAAGGTTTAACCATATGTTCACTAAAACGCACGAATATTTAAAACGTTAGATCGGTAGATGCATAATTTTGGAGAAAAATTCGAGTGAAAAGGCAGCATTTATCACCGTCACACAATATATATAAATAATGTATTGATAATTATATATTAATATTAGGGTAACCAGATTGAAATTCTCAAAAACCCGGGACATTTTTCAAACTTGGTGAAAAAGCATGACCGATCTAATGTTATAAATTTTATTTTAAAATATTCGCGCATTTTAGTGAAAAAATGGTTAAGCCTCGTAAAGGTTGAAAGATAAAGCGACAGTGGAATTTTTATTAGTCATTAATATTCGGTTTCTAGACGGTAATCTTCCAATTTAATATAAAAGTATAACGAGAGAATCTTTAGTTTAGAACGATATAAATTTGATTAAAAAATATTCATACATCTTCGGGAGAGATTAGAAAACCTGGCACGAATTGAAATATAGAGCGAGAGGGGAAACTTCATTAGCCGATAAAGTGTTGTTTCTTGATGATAAAATATTCACGTGTTTACAAAACGTCACAAGTTTTGAAAGAAGAAGCGGGAAAAAATATATACTTTCTGTTGTATTATACTATTTAAGGTACTTAGAACTCAATTTTCGTATTGCATTAGTTACACCGCTAAAATCTACTGCCGGCTGAGAAAATGGCATTTAAAAGTAAACATGACTTTGTACAAGGCTCCATTGGTCCGCCAAACCAATAGAGATATCCCCACTTTTCTTCCGGGTTTTTTTCTTCTTCTTCGTCCTGGTGACCTTTAACTTGTCTACTCAAGCAGTCAGAGACTGCCATTTCATCCGACCATTTGGTTTGAATTTTATACTCAAATTCACCAATTTCTGCCAAATGTTTGGCAATCTTTTCCTTCTGAGTCGAGAATCTTTTCGCGTATGCCAATCCCTTGGAATCGGTCCACCACGTGAACTCTCGGCCCAGAAGGTACATTCTCCATTTATGCAGTGCATTTTTAAATGCAAGTAATTCTTTTTCTCGAATGTGTAATCTTTCCTGGCGGTGATTAAACATTTTCGAAAAGAATTCAACTGCTCGCAAGCATTCTGGAGAATGTTCGTGGGTCTCGGCCTCCTCTGGCTGGTGTCCAAAATGGACACCCGGGTTTTCTTTCGCGATTCTTCCCTTTTCTTTCTTCGTTTTTCTTCTCTTATACAGATATATAAAACTGCTCCCATTACCTTGTCGGATGCGTCACTTTCCAGTATGAACTCATCCTTCAAGGTGTCTGGGATTTTAAAATACAGCGTTTCGTGGATTAAAATTATTTTAATCGATTAACGCCACTTCGGCCTGTTCTGTCCATATCCATCGTGTTCCTCTATAGGTGTGCGTGATTGGTGCAGCTATTTGGGCGAAATTTTTAATTGCCCCCCGTAGAAAATTAAATTTTCCGAATATCCCTTGTGCCTCCTTTTTGCTTCTTGGCGTTTGGATTTTTTTATTGGCTTCGATGTGATCCGTGCAAATTTGCACTTCTCCATTTTTTATTTTATGTCTGCAAAATTTTGCTATGTCCATCAAAAATGCTGATTTTTTCGCTTTGACTTGAAGTCCATATTTTTTCATAACTTCCATTGTCTTCTCCAATTGTTGTAAGTTTTCGTCCTCATTTCTTCCATGGATGAAGCAGTCGTCCATATAAATCACCTGGGTCTCGAGGGCGTTACCCTCGTTAACCGCCCTGTAATCGATAACCAGTCGAAATTCCCCCTTTGTTTGTTTCACCAATAGCGTAGGCGAATTCCACGCACTTGAAGTTCGCTCCATTAGCCCTTCACTTATGTTTTTTTGTATAATCTCCCTCATTTGAGACCTTAGTGGGTCTCAGACCTTAGTGAGTCTCCCACACGGACCTCGAATGACGGTAAGTTGGCTAATCCCGGCAGTTCATCCTCCAATAGAATTTTTTTTTTTCGTATTTTTGGATCATCTGTTCTATTTTCTTTCTTCCTTTTTCTGACGCATTTCGTCCTATTCGTATTTCTTTCATGATTTTCGCCAGCCGTGTTTCGTTTTTTTCTGGCGCTTGTATTTCTGTCGGACGTGCTTTTTTTGACCCACAAATTTTCCTCGCCAGGTGACGTTTTTCGATTTTTTTTTCACGGGTTTTTCTCTTTTTTCTTCATCATTTTCCTCCACCATTTCCACCCACGTTTTCATCCTGCCTGGGTTGGCCTTTTTGCGTTCATTTTCATCTTACTGGCCACTTTGGATTTATTATTTTACATGTTTTCGATGTCTCGTTTCTCGTACCAATTATTTCTTCCATTTGCGTGGGCGTAATTTTTCGTGCGTAGCTACATACATTTGCCTCCTGCTCTTCTATCTTTTGTGAAAAATTCACATCCCAAGCCCTTCTGGAATCCGGTCCAGGGATGAAAATGTTAGAATCTGTTGCATATGCCGTGTGCCCAATTTTCTGGCATATGTAACATTCGCGAATTGTGCCCCGACACTCCGTCCTAGGGTGGCCCCTGCATCCACACTTGGGACATCGTGCCGGTAAATTTCCTTCCCTACACCTTTCTTGTCCTGGTCTCGTCTCCCGCCTGGGTCTCGGCCGCCATCCTGCCGTATTTTTTGTCGGTAATTTTTTCTTCGTTTTTAACGGTATTTCCTGTCTCACGACATTGCACGCTCTTTCCGGGGTTCTTGCGGGACGGTACCTTTATTCTCCTCTTCTCGCATTATATTCTAATCGGCTGATTCTTTCTTCTTAACACCGCCAGTGTGTTCCTGACTCATTTCGAAGTGACCTGATATCTATATTCATTTCAGCCTGCATCTTGCTCTGTTGTTCTTGTAATGCGACGACACGTTCCAGCAAGCTTCTTTCTTCTGTTTTCGATTTTGATTTTATTTGCATTACTTGACATCCTTGCGCTTCATTTTCGTCTTCATTTCCAAGTATTTCCTCGCAGTCTTGGTTATCAATATGTTTTGCCATCGCCTCGACCCTTTTGTAAATTGTATCTTTCGCCGCCGTTGCTCGGTATGTTCGGGCTCCTGTACAGTCTCTCGGGCTCAAGGCCTTCTTCAATCTAAGCCTAACGACCCTATTGACCTCCTCTTGGTCAGTGATGACCTTATTGAATATATTTTGAAGCCTAACCAGAAATTCGCAATGCGATTCACTGATATCGATATCACGAATCGCATTGCACAACAGCACGATGGCCCAGTTTCTTTTATTATCACCTTTATCGATTTGGTGTATAATGCGAATAGTTTGTTCCATTTCGGTCGGTTTCAGCCTGCGATTCAGCTTCGTACGCCCCACTTTCTTCAGCAATTCCACTCTTATATAGGATAGCCAAACAATAGGTTTGGCCTCCTCGGCACGTTTTTTGATGGTCTCGCTCCCTACTGCGACCATATTTTGCTGCCGCTAATCCCTCCTCCATTTCCGCCATGGAGGTCTTTTTTGGTAGGCCCACCTGTTCCATTCCTTTGTGTCGGCCCAATTCCCGTAATTCTTGGTAGAATTCATACTGGGTTCCCGATACGTCGCCTGCCATCTGCACTACTGGTGTTACTTCGTTTCTATCACTACCTTTTTTCGAATTACGTGTAATTACGTTAATTTTTTATATTAATTTTTAAGCTTAAATTTAACGCTACAAAAGTTTTTCTATTAACTAACCTAATTTCAATGCTTAACGGTATTTATGATATGTGTGTCTTCAGTGTTTAAACCCGCCCGTTACGAAATGACGTCACTTCGCGTGTTGTTAATATTTTTGACTCAATTTGTTCACACTTTGCTCAATCAACACTGCGTTTGACGTCACTTGTTTGACACTCCCACTTTCAAATTAGCTTAACTTTTCTTACCACCAATCTTCTGATGCCGTTTCCTTGGTTAACCGATATCCTCTTTTTTACTCTCAAGTTCAGTTCCTCTCTTTCTTTATTTTCCGGTTTTCTTTTTTTTCTTCTCTGCTCCTTTCAGAATAAGCCACGTTTTGTACTTTTGTTTTACAAAATATAAAATTTTTTATTCAAAAAAAAACACGTAAATATTTGCGTTAAAATTGAATAGGGAATATTGGTCAGGTTTTTACTAGGTTCGCAAGAAATTGGGCAATTAGGCCTTATACTCCCCCATGGTTCCCACGCTTTTCATCAATCTGATTGGTCCAATTTTAGGTGTTTCTCAGAGGAGATCGATTTTCACAACGCAATGTTGTGTCATCCCTCTAAGAACCACCCGGGACGACCCCATTTGCCCCCTTTCCGTAATTGTATCCAAAAAACCCGACCATATCCCCTTCCGGTCTATATGGTTCCACCGACCATTGCTGGTGTCCATAATGGACACCATATGAAACGTTTTTTAAGGAGGCTTGTGCTTTTAGCCTGAGCGTTCCTAAGGGGGGTGCCTTCACCACGGCACCAGAAATATAAAAATAAGAAAAAAAGAAATTTTTTCCTTGCTCGTTCTTTCAGTGCTCCGTTTGTTTCACCAGTTAGGTTTTTTGAAGACATTTGTCGATTAATATTCGTACCAAGCAAAAATACCATGTGACTCTCAACTTAAAAAAACACTTCTGCTTTTAAGTAGCACTTCCGGTCTAAAACGTCCAGCGGGGGTCCGCTCAGTTTCAAGTAAAATACCAAAACTGGTCGACTAGTTACAATTGGCTCCAAGGGTGCACAGTGGTTAACTAAAACAAAATCTGAAAATATTTGTGCTTATTTTTTTGAATTGCCTTCAAATTGTTTAACTGACATTTTTCTAATCCATATGTCTGCATAGTAAGGCAGCTTGCCTTTGCGGTAGTTTCTAGTCATTACGCACTTTTTTAGTGAAAATTACACAATTTTATCTACTTTCGGTGCGACTTCTGTTCCGATTATGGTTGAAAAGTGATGTAATTGAGAAGCAGATAAGACCAAAGCATTATTTGCATCTTCCTTTCAACGTTAAAGAAATATTCGGATTTTTTAACATCAACAATAATACCTCGAATACAGATTTTAAACCCAAAATACACACCTACGCGTCTCCCTATGCGTTCCCCTTCTGTTCTCTTGTATTCATAATAGTCAGTTCTCTAGTGGCCTGGTCTGTATCACCGGCAGTCACAATACGAATTAAATGTTGAGGTCTGAAATAATTGACAATCGATAAAATCATGTTTGCGGGTTTAAAAACAGACCCGGTATGGGTAAATCAAACATTCAACCACGTCTAAGACCTTAAAACGCTAGAAAACATGGTCTGTGTTCAAAAAAGCCAAAATGGTGCCGTGGGAGACATAAACACTACTTGACATCTAGAAATGTGGCTAACAACCAGATAGTTGAGGTATCCCGGCATGTTATTCTCACTAAGCATTGGCCTAACATATACTTTAATTGATCAACTTTAGAAATTCCTTGATATCTGACAGGCACTTTTTTTGGTTTTTAGCGTTTTTAAGGCCTTAGCGTGGTAGAATGTGTGATTGACCCCAACCGACCCTCCTTAAAATGGACGTGGGATTTTTGTAACTATTTTTAGACCGGAAATGACAGCTGATAACCGGAATTTGGTTATTTTGAATCGTGAACCACACCAAAGTGTTGCCCGAGACGAAATCTAGTCGAAAACTATCTTTAAAAAATTTAAGTGCCTACAGTACTTAGGAATTAACACTTTAAAAACGTTGAGTAGCATTCCCGCCTAGAATTTTATTGTGCATATTTTAGGGTACCTAACAACCAGAAATTTTGACAGGAAATGAACCTAAAAATTGAAAATTCGAAGTGTTCCGTCGAAAATTGGTGATGATATCGATCGATCAATAGTTAAGTGGAGACCGAAATATGGACCTCATCTAGTCAGCAGAAACCTTGATTTTATCGATTCCCAATAAATTGAAAACAATCATCTCACTTTCTCGCTTCGCACTTTGGCTATTCCAGATTACCCCCATTCGCGATTGTTTTGTCTGTGTAATAAGGTGACATTCACCGTTAACATTTTACGGATATAAAGAAATAATCATCCAAGATGAATTACAAGATGAACCATACAGAAAGAATCACAATTTAAAATATGTAAAATGCAACATAATGGTGGTAATTTAGCACTCCGTGGTAATATACATATCCTAGGCAGGGTGACTAGATGTCCCGCATTATGCGGGATGTCCAATCTGTGATAAGTCCTACATTTCAATTCGATGAAATGACTCTGCATGACATACAATTATGATTACTGGATACATACGAAATAAACTGTAAACTGTTTAACGCGAAAATTTCATTTACCTCCACCTAGTGTTCTCCCGAAATAGCGAGGTGTACAAGTATATTTATCCTGAAGAAGATCTATTAGAAAGTGCATACCAAAATAATATAAAATGGTGTAGTATTCATCAAAACTGGTCCAAATTCTCTAGTATTGACTACAAAGTACTGGAAATGCAAGCTGCAATACTATGCAGCATACTATGGCACAAACAGCTTGATTTTGAATAGAAGCCGATGCAAACTGTACGATTTGAAGGCATATTCACCCTTGGTGTTTTTGACAACAAATAATATATTCGAATTCTGGATATTAAATTAATTGGATCAATCTCCGTGACAAAAAAAAGACAAAAAGGAGCCTGAGAGATACTTAAATAAAAGCGTGCATCAGCGATAGCAATACTTCAAACAAATGACCGAACAGATTAAAACTTTTAATAATGAAAAACCTTCTGAGCCAATTTGGACTCATCAAACAGTTTTTCGCAGAGCTAGGTAAGAATTCTACGAGGGACAATTTTCATCCGGAAGTATCACGGGAAGTATTACTAAAAAAACGGAAATTATTTTTTTGGAGTTGGGAGTCACATGGTATTTTTGCGCCGGACGAGTTTTAGTCAAAAAATGTCTTTAAAAAAAGATAGGTACCAAACAAATGACCCGTAAAAGAGCTCCACTGATATACTATTTAAGACAGCTGTGTCTTATGTACGAACACAGGGTGATTCTTCACCCTTACATAAAATGAGTAGAAATCGAATTATACGCAAATTTTATTAGTTGCCATTATTATACACGCGCCAATTGAACAGCGGTCAATGAAAGGATCTAGATTCCGTACACCTAATATAAATTCGCGTAGAATTTTAAAGGCTCGCAATTGGCCTCTTCAACTCGGACAATTTTTATGACTTCACAGTAGCTCTTTATTTGATTAATTTAGCAGAAATTTAATCCCCTTCGACATACAGCCCAGATTTGATTTAATACACAGCTGTCTTACGAAATAAGTCGGTTTCAACATTATAACTTTTGAACCTCATGTTTATGATATCGACCAGGGAACTATGGGTGCGAATAGTTGCCTGTGACATGTCGAACATCTCGGGAGCATCGAATTAGATGATTTTAATAACCAATAATCACAGTACGGAGAAATATAATTGTCAATATATTGTGTAATGAATTTAACACCTTAACCGCTTATTCTGAGTAACTAAACTGACGTCAATCGTGAAATTAAGTTGAAAGCTAAGCGTTAAATATAATTATCCGAATCGATACGCCTGTAAAAAATGTAATATGTATTTCGAAAAGGTGTTGGTTCTATGAAAATGGACATTATTTCTCTCCCTATCTTCAAATTTGTCAGGGGGAGACCCGCAGTTGCCTACCACAAAGATAGGATACGAAAGATAAGAAATCAATAACAGATTCATTGTAACTATTATTCAACATATGATAAATTATTGTTTGTACAATAAAGTAATTATAACCATAATAAGTAGCTCGAAATTAGAAACTGACACACGCTACTCATATTACGCCGGTGTCAAAAGCGTCCCCCTTTTCAAGTGGGAAGTGATCGGTTAACGAGACTTAGTGAGTCTGATATAGTTTTTTCTTACGGTTCCGAATCTGGTCTCAGAATGTCCAAAATTAAACGGCATCGTACAGTTAACCCCCCTAAAGACAGAACGCTAAAGAATCTGTATTTTAGTTTTTACGCTGTTGTTTCGCGTCGGATTTTCACTTAACATACTTTGGGATCGTGGCATGTTTTCTAAATCATAACAAAATAGAAAAGTGAAAAAGCCGTGATTCTGTCACTTTTTGAAAATTTGTAATTCCATTTTTGGGCTACAACTGGCTCCCGTGTTAAGAATTCGGGCTCGCTCCTTTGAGAAGAATTGAGCCTGGAGCCAATCGGACGTACTTCCAGAAATCACATTTTTGGACGGAACTACATAACGGGACTCTGAGAAAATCTATCAAATACCCTTCAAATTTGAAATATTATAGGGTTTGACTTCACGATCAAAGTTTTACATTACCAAAAGTGCGTACAACTGTTTCTGTATCGTAATAAATTTCACAATATTTTATTATATCCGA
Source organism: Mesochordaeus erythrocephalus (assembly GCA_004367975.1). Taxonomy (NCBI): domain Eukaryota; kingdom Metazoa; phylum Chordata; class Appendicularia; order Copelata; family Oikopleuridae; genus Mesochordaeus; species Mesochordaeus erythrocephalus. The sequence goes on from SCLF01163542.1 coordinate 12,039, forward strand.
TTTCCCCAAAACTGTATGTAAGTCGATTTATTCGACGCGCCATGACTCCTGCTTCATTCCTTCTCATAGGATTGACCCCAAATTCTTAATCCGTTATGTGGTTATAGACACCAGAAGTAAAACAATGTGATTTCTCGAAGTATGTCCGATTGGCTCGAAAGTGGGCTTATTCGACACGTCATGACTCGCGAGGTAAAAGGAACGAGCCCGAATTCTTAATATGTGACCCAGTTATAGCACAAAAGTGGAATTACAAATTTTCAAAAAGTGACAAAACCACGGCTTTTTCACTTTTCTATTTTGTTATTATTTACAAAACATGCCAAGATCCCAATTTATGTTCACTAAGAATTCGACTCGAAATAACTGCGTAAAAACTAAAATACAGGACTAGATTTGTCCACTTCGACAATGTGAATTTCGCGGTCCATAGCTTTAAAGGAAATAAACGGAGTATGCTATCGATAATTTTATTGGGATGCCGAGGGGCTTAATTAATCTAGCACGACTTAATTCGGTGGGCTGCCATGCCCGCATGAGTTATAATTAACGCTTTAGAAAAAAGGTCTTTTTGGCCTTTATCGGTTGTTGGGGGAACCGCAAGAAAATACTCTATCAGACTAGCTAAGTCTCGTTAACCGATCATTTCCCACTTGAACAGTGGGGGGGGCACTTTTGACAGGGGTGTATTAGGGGAGAGGCTGTAAAACCCCCAATCCATTTCCTTTTTACTTTCGTCTTTGACGGTGAATTCTGGTCATTCTTGATCATTTCCGCCTCAAAAATGGTGGTAAATTAATGGCGATGGAGACCTAGATATACCTACTCAGCCTAATGGACTCCTATGTAACGGCGTGGGAAAAGATGACATTTCAATTGGCAGAAAAGATCCCTGAAGGCGCCCGAGACCCACCATGGAGTCGGGAGAGACGAAATTCTCCCGGCAAAATAGGATGGTTAATAAACCTGATGGACAGCTTTATTGTTACACTATCGCAAACTGTATATCCGCGGAGAAGACAGGCACTTGAATATTATGTTGTCCATAATGGGAAATAACGTAGAAGTGGTCTTTCCTGTTGATTGATAACAATATTTTGCTGGTACTTACAGGAACAAGGTTTGCTTCACTCCATTTTTCTTAATTTTTAATGAATTAAAAAAAGTTTGGGGTTCCTAAATTTACGTAACTTATTTTGAGTTAAGGAATGGTTCCGGAAAGGCAAAAGCTGGACGGTCCATATTTGTACGCAATAACTTTATCCCAAGAGACCTAATAACCATTAAATAAATTCTAATTATAAAATTACGGTAAAATAATTTAAGAGAACAAACATCAATAACATCGCAAAAATTCATACGAAATCCAATAAACTACCATTATGTAAGCGATCTGTCCCCAACACAATGCAGTCCATTCTAATAAATCGGGGCACCCTAAATCGAGAAACCTTAATCGGGACAAAATGGCCAAAAATGCACAAATCGGGACAATTGTTCCCATTTTGAATTTTTGGAAAAATGCACAAATCGGGACAAAATTTCGGAGAATTGTCTTCAAGAATGATGTAATTCTATATTTTTGAAAATATTTTTCTTATCTTGAAATAAGAGATGGTAAAGAATCTTACCCTAGATGAGAGAAATAAAATAATCTTATACAACATAATGTTCGCACCGCCAAGTTGAATCGTATTTTTCTTCGCTTTGGGATCGAAGAGTTGGAAAATCATTGGTTCAAAGAATAATTCGAACAGCTGATCACATCAAAATATATGACCAGGGCTCCGGTTTTTCTACTCAGGTGCAACAGATTTCGTTGGTTGAACCGGATGTGATTGTGAAGCAATTAGAGGAGACAAAATTGCTAGACAACCGAAAATCACGAAACTTTTTACTAGGCGGCAGCACGAATAAAATGGATTGAAAAAGGAAAGCATGGATTCTTTTAATCCATGCTTTTAGTCCCATAATTCAGGACATTGGTGCCGAAATTGGAATAAATCATAAATCGGGACAAATATTTGGCCTGTTTGGTTGAAAAATATGCACAAATCAGGAAAACTTTTCACACCTTTTTGTGTCCCGATTTATGAGAATGGACTGTATTAAAGTGACCTGATTTCGAGCGTCGAAAATGATGACCGCATATGAATAGAGGATATTGGTTATAGCCGTCATTTGCATATATAGCCGACAAAAACAGCTTGTAAATTAACTCCTGTGAACCGTTTGAGCTTATTTTCACTCATCGACCAGAAGTACCACCGGAAGTTTTCATAGCTTTCATAGAATGTGGCTAAGAACGCCATTTTCCCGACCCCACGGTAAATACAATGATCAGTCTCGGAAAGCGTATCTCTCCTCTATTGTATGTTTATAATCATACGTTCCGTTATACGCGTAATTTTCGTAAAAGGAGATTTATCCGTTTGATTGTCTAAATAATGCCATTCTTAATATTGAGTTCAAAATGTCCTTTTAATGAGGATGTAACCAGCGGTGATGAACAGTCGAAGTTTTCAACTTGAGCTATTAATATATATATATATATATATATATCTCCCAGTCAATTATATTATGCCGTCTAGTTAGCAATTTGCGCTTGATAACACATGATTGATACGAATTCAAACAGGATCATACCACAGACTTTTCTTAATTTATATCCAGATTAATTAAACCTTTGTTTCGTGCATTTGAAATTACTGCATTTCAGTGTTACCCATGAATATATCATATTTGACGATGAACTTAACCAATACTAGTAAATTCGACTATTTATCACTACTATCATCATCAGTAAAAAACAGTACGTCAAAAATGATATATCTAAATCTAATTCAAACCTATTTTCCCTGAATTCAAGTTCATGAAATGTGTGGTATAGTCTTGTTTATTTATTGGTACGTGTGAAACGATTTAGAAAAAAACGGAACTCTATTAGATTAGTTGAAAACTAAACGTTTGAATGGTAAATATATGTTTAACGTTGTTATCAAGGCAATGTTTGTGTTCGCTTTACGATATAGCGATTCTAGCCAGATGTACGACTCCCAGCGGGTTAGCCGTGGACCGAACAACTAGCGACGATATCTCACTCATCTAGTATGGGAATGAACGTATACTCACTTTAATGAATGAATATCGGTATCAACCAAGTTGATTTGAATGCTCTGGCAGATTCCGTAATCGGCAGTTTTTAGTCAATTGTTTCAATACCTTGTATTATTAGGAGCGATTTGCGTGCCATACATTATAAGAGTATGGTTTGTATGGTCATCTGTCACTTGATAAAACACAATGGCAGTTAATTTTTCGGTTCGGTATGCTAGTTGATATGTCCTAAAAGCCGAGGAAATTTCCAGAAGCTTCTCTCACAAAATTATTAATAACGATTGTGCTTACACGTTCGGCTTTTATTTATATGGCATTGACTACTCTTATTACCTTCCATATTGATTTATAGTCATAAAGTGATTCATTCTCAGTGTTATGAATGATAACAATTTTTATATATTTGACTGTATTTTCTGTTTTCCACTCTCAATATGTTATTAATTCCTGTGTATTTTTTTGGGATTCGCATACTAAAACTGTCATGTGGTCTTAGCGAGACCATGCATGTTTTTTTGATGATAGCTCTTTGTTCATCGTTATAGGTGCCTAGTGGGGTGCTGAACCAGTTATAAATCGTGGTTTAATTATCTTTACTATCTAAGATAGAAATTTGCATACATAAGTGAGTTTGACTTACCGGAAGTTAATATTGGCTTAAACGAATGTCAGCTATCTTTAGATTAATTAAAGAGAAGAGACTTAAACTATCGTTATAAGATTTAGTCGAACATTAGTAGTGTAATCGTTATTTGTCAGGTGCTTACACATCATTTCTTTAATGATCTATAATAAAATAGATTAGTGTTCTAAATACGTTCTAATCATAGTGCCAGTGCCCCTATTCGTAAGACTTTTATCCGCAGACTGAAGCAATTGAATTATTTTTAGCAAAGTTGAATAAATTAATTGGTTTACATCAGGACCTGGAGGCATGTATAAGTTTATACGTTTAGCCTCAGCTTAAAATGATTTAAACGTGTACGGATTACATCTACGTATCATATAAATAATCAATAATGAATTACCTACTCTGTGTCGATACAGTGGTTTCCCATTGCTTACAAACGAACAAATTCTGTCATCAGTAGGAAATCAGGATCGAGGCGTAATATAGGATAGAAATAAATAAACTAGGAGTATATTTAAAATATTATTTAAAAGAAATTTTATAATTTATCTCGAATATTGTCATATATCCGTATCCAGCTAATTTATATAAACTCGTTTGGAAGCTAATTTGTATTTCTGATCAGTTAACTCTTGCTGGTTGGAGAAATTGTGAGATAAATAATCACACTATAGATTCAAAGTGTCCCCAATAATTAATAATAAATAGATATAATTACAGTTGTTTTTCTTAACAGTAAAAATGGACACCCTATAAATGCATTAAAACCGGGGCATGTGCGTCCCTTTTGTACCCATACTGGTTACTCTTTCCTCTATTCTAGCAGGATTCAATAGAGGTATCAATTGGCATGACTGAAGACCCACCTATTATATGTTCAACTTTTTGACAGATATTTCAGGATCAACGGGAATTGGATACGTGGTAAAAAGATAAAACCCATAATTATGGGTTAAAGACCTACGCTGTCATCATTTTTATGAAAACCACAGCTAACGATAAACTTTAAGACTTCCCAAAGTTCAAGTTGAGCCCGTGTCCGCAAAGAGTTTTCTATAGTACACTCGCAGCTGTCTATAGACCATTTGCAGAAACTTTATAATTGATAAATTCATTCAACGTCATTCAACGTTTTTTTAATTCTATGTCATCCAAGCATACAGCGTACATTCAAGTGTATGGCGTGCGTTCCTTTATAATTGGTCATTTAGACTTCAACGTTTTATCGGCCAAATAGTGTAGCTCAAATTTCCGGGTTGTGCGTTCTTGTCAAAATTCCGAGCTAAAAGTTTCAACAAAATCACCACAATAATATATTACGCGGACCATAAATATATCGTCCGCAATTAGATAACATCTGCGCTCGATAAAATTTAAGACTCTAGTTAATCCCCAGATGAAAAACCACCATTGGTTCGGATTTAGGATATGACATATCATAAATGTGTATTAGTATTAAAAAATAAAAGTTTATGAGTACCGAATGAATACATTAAGATACATATTAAATTATAATGACGATCATACCCATATTTATTTTTCTAAAAAAAACAACCAGGAGTAAATTTACTCACTCGAAAGGAATGTGGCAACAGCTTCGGGGTTGAAGGTTTGATTTACCCCCTCCACCGCTAAATTGCAAGTAGATATCTTTGCAACTATTTTTAGACCCGAAGTATCACCGGAGTGTCAGCTAGGAACCGGAAATTGCGCCAAATTGCAGGACGAGAAGATCGTTAGTAGAAAGGTTTCTAAACCTTCTTGTCAACAAAATAAATCGAAAATGCTTCGTAAACAGTGGAACTCTGTGGCAACGATTATGTGTGCTAATCTATATTTACCGTTTGTGGCAAACCCAATTTGGTAGCGGTTGGAGTCACTTTATAAATATATGTATACGTGTCCCATGAACATTATGTCCCATGACCGTTTTGTACCAATAGAATGAAATATACTGTATATTCCACTTTCTTAAACGGCCTAAGAAACGTCAGTTTTATTAATAAAAACTTTGCTCTCGCTACAGGCCGTACCAGAACGGTAAGTGCCTATCTAATATTACCAGAAGCTTATTGGCCAATGTTTAGACGTTTAAGTATGTGTGCTATTTTGATTACATGATAAAAATATTCAATATATCCGAATCATATATTAAAATCAACCAAGTACGCTAATATTCTGAAACTTAGCTCAAAAAATGTCATTAAAAGTGTCATATCTTAACCCGTACGCAAGAATGTGTGTCGCCAGCACACATTTTCGTTAATCAGCCCATAACTTCTGTTAGCGCGGTGCTACGTCGAATTTGCCCCCCAGGACCCCCCATAATTGACGACCCCGGATCTTTTGGAACTATTTTTAGACCGGA
>SCLF01163653.1:0-10228 GCA_004367975.1 Mesochordaeus erythrocephalus
CCAATTAATGACGTTATTGAGGGATTTTTCATTATTGAGAGATTTCTATAAGTCTGATCTCCAAACTAAATATATCAGTGCTAACACATGACATAAATTTTATTGAAAAATATTCACTACTTTTTAAGTGAAAGGGAAATGAACAACTACCAATCAAAAAAGACTTTCCGCAGTAAATCTTATTTGAATGAAATTTACGTGATAACCCGTTACATACCGATTTTTCATACTTTATTGGTAAGCAATATTAATATAGTTTCAACACCGTTACATGGCCAGATAGCATAGCTTCCTTGTACAAGTTTTTCAACGGAAAATATTGCTCTATTTTGAATTGAGATGGAAAAGAAGAGCGAGGGGACAAAGGTCCCTAAAAGGTCTCCACAGGATATTTCGCTCGAGGTCTTCACTAGTTAAGCTATCAATTGCCACTGGAGATGGAGTGGGGGGTAGTTTTGGTAGCCGTGTGATAGTGAAATTTTACGCCGGATGGCGTCATGTGTTCGCCCATAAAATAGTATCAAAACGATCACTTTCTGTAAATGAGTATACCTTCTTGGGATTGGACCATAAACTCGAGAGGTCTAGTAGCCAAAATTATAACCATTGTATTGAATTATCCTTTAAGGACTGTGTAATCACCCTACGTGATTTTCCCTTTCAGTCAGTACATCTCATTTGTATTTACTCATGTAGTCTATAAATATGTTTAATTATGTATATCAAAGTAATTCATAAAGTAGTAAATATAAATACGATAATTGCGAGCCCTTCCTAAATTACTAGACTTTTCGGGCCTTGCAAGGCTTCTCCGCTCACAAACAGCCGAAAATTCGTTAATAAGATCGCTGTGTCATGATAATGAGTAATTTTTAACATTTAATTTTGAACATTATGTATCATCCAATAAATTGAACTTTTGCCATTTTATTTACTTACCCTTATTACCCTTGTCCAGAATGATACAACCGACAACAACGCCAGTGATGATTACTTATATGGTTACAAATATTTGGAATACTACTGAGCTTTTTAATGATATTTAATACATATTTAATACACATTATATTACTGCCTGGATTTAGTATAACGGGTAACGCTTAACTAATCATGTTAATTAGACATTGCCGGGAAAAAGCATATTTGGGAGTTTGCTTCAGAACATCAGCTAAAAAAGTTCCTTTTTTCTTCTGATAATTTCTACTATATATGTTTTCATGTTTTGCTTGCTAACTTGCATTCTGAACTGATAAATACATATTTCCGATAGTAAACTGCGCAACTTTCTTTGTAGTTTAATAGCTTCTGCTGAGTAATTTGTATTGTCTCCTTCGCTGTATTCAATTCCATTCTGGGAAATGATTCACACGTTTGGCTCCATTGAACACATGTCAGAAATGATTGTCCGGAAATCCTTCATTCTCCTGATCAGTCTTTTCCCTATAATTGCATATTCCTTGTGACAGTGTAATGATCCCGCATGTATCCCTACATTTTATTTTCTCTGGGCTTTCTGTAGGCGTTGTGTTCTCAAATTAATCCGGCCCGCAAATTCTCCGGACCTATTCTCTAGACTATTTCATTGGTTAATCATGACCATTGTAAAATTTCCATTTGACTTTCTTGAACCAGCAGCTGTTTCTTATGAGAAACCGAAATTCTAACGGCATATTCATCCTTCCCGAGCACATCCCGAGCACTTAGTCGAGCTTAACTCGCATATAACGTTCTTTAAATGCCTGACTGGATTTACGAACTCACGATACTGCTCATGATCCAAATTATATCTTCTACTAGCATATTTCTACTAGCTTCGTTTCCATGAGTTTGGCTGTAATACCGACTTTGTAATAATTGCTTTCTACTGGTTTGTTTCTACGGGTTTCAGGTTTATACAAACTTACACTGGCTATTTTTCTGGTTTCTTCCACTGAATTCTTCCGACAGTGTTATTCCAGTGGTGACTTCCACAGCGATGTTATTTATTTGGGCACCTGCATTCCTCTTGCATTATCAATATCAATAATAAATACCAACCAAATGTTTATTCCTTCAGAAAGTCTAATCTTATCTGCCTTCTTTTCATATCCCATAACTGTCTTCCTAAAAGTGGGAAAATATATATATTTTCAATTTTGGATTAGTGGTCAACCGTGATAATTGAAATCCCACTCTTTATAATAAAAGGACGCATTTCTTTCCAGTAATAGGGAAGGGAATATGGAAACTAACTAGGAGACAACACTAGCTAATAACACTAACTATCATATCCCATTGAAAGCAACAAACTATGCCAATAATAAATGACAAATTTATTCTTATCTACAAGGGAACTATTTATGTTCAATCACATGTAAGCCGAATTGTCACGCTTATGACGAATAGGCTATTATAGTACCGTCCAAAATATCAACTCTACCAATAATTGTTGGCAAATTCCATCTTACCTACATTAAAGATTAGTAGCCAACCAATACCCTTTAGTACTTGTATTCTTGATTTTTTTTATTTTGTATCCACTTATACTATATTTATATTATTCCAGACGTGTAGTAAAGTTTATATTATTATAAATTTGGAAAAATGAAACATGCGCTCTGCGAGTCCAAGCAACATGACATACAACTATATTACTGTAACTAGTCCGAATTAAGAAGTTTTTCAATCTTAATTTCTATTGGTCTGATCTTCCATCTAATCTGATCCTACGAATCCGAGTAAAAAACCAGCTATTAATTTGTCTACACAAAATCAAGTGTGTTCCAATTTATATGGTGATTACTGCGGGTCGCTTTAAATGCAAGCAACTTTATTACGATTGAGTTATATTCTAATTACGGCGTTATGTCTATGTCTTACTCATCCAAGCATCAATCTGCCCTGGTGTAACTGACAAAAAACTCCTATCCTTTGTGTAGTTAAAAAAATATTTGTCGAACTTTTTGCAGACCGGTAGTTTCAGTAAAAACCCGGAAATTTATATTTCCTATCGAGAATCGTACCGAATTGATGCGCAAGATTCGGCCTACGACTAGACACTTTTTGCGACATGATTGTATATCACAAATCTCTATCGGACGAACAGATTGAGTTTTCGCAAGAGGCAGCACGTGTGCAGAAACAGAAGCTTAATTAGACATCTGGAAGACGAGATAAATCACGCTTACCAAATATTAAGTAACGTTGATCTTACATATCATTATTAGTTTCGTGAAGATTTGGGATACAGTTGTAAGATAATATTAAAATTTGTTTAAAAACAGGGTTGTTCGACTAAAGCTACTATTGTAGTAAAATCCAACGAGATATTTTCAAAATAAAAATACGATGTAAATTAAAAATGACAACAGTATCCGGTACGTATGACTGTGTTATACATACTAGTATACATTTACTAATATATAACTAAATAGAATTGCGAAATTCGGCTACAGTTTTTAAATATAACAATCTGCTTCCTCTACACCCTTCTCAAGACTTTAATAGAGTTTTTTCTTGCGGTTCCGAATCTGTTCCCAGAATATGCAAAATTATACCGCGTCGTATATTACACTTTCTAAAATTACCATACCATTATACCCACTTTTGGTAATGTAGAAATTTGACCCTATAAAATCAAATTTTAAGGGTATTTGATAGGTCACCTCTATTCGACTCACGTTTTTTCTTTACAGGGTGTTTTGACAGGGGTGTTATATGAATAGACTTACGCTATCTGTGAACTGACCTCGTCATTTTCGTTTTCTATTTTCTTATCGTCTATGCGATTCTCCATCTAAGGACATTTTATTTTGAAAATATCTCGTTGGATTTTACTACAATATTAGTTTTAGCCTAAAAACACTGTTTCTAAACAAATTTTTATATTATCTTACGACTATAACCCAAATATTCTCGGAACCAGTAAATAAGATAGATTATGATCAAATCCGCAAAATAGACTTCTGTAATTTTAAGTAAATTTATTTTCCCCAAAGCTCAAAAAGGGTTTTTTGGTCAGATTTTTTCCTCGGGGATCCCTTTTTCGACATTTCAGCTCCATCCTCAACCATTTCTTCAATTTCATCTGCCTTGCCATTACAGCTTTTCCGAATTAGAATTCGACAATTTTAAAAATCTCTCAATTTCGCAATATGGAAAAATAATGGTGAATAATAGACGACAGAAAATATCTAGATGAACTAAAGTAAGATACATTTAGCCAATTTCAACCATACTTAATACTAGCTAAGCGTGGTTTTGTCTCGTCCCCCAGCGGTCTCATTTCTCGTCTGTTTCTACACAATTACTACCTATTGCCGAAACTCAATCTGTTCGTCCGATAGATATTTGGGATATGAATATCGTACTAGGTGTGAGTTAGATATAATTAAATTAGTGACCATTTCCTGAAAGCAATGATGTTGCGATGACAAACCAAAACCTGTTGGACCGAGCTCCACATTCCGATAACCCATTGGTCATTTGGTCAGTTCTGTAAATATTTAATAACAGAAGAACTGCACAGTAGTAATTATTATAATTATATAGGAAATAAATGTAATCAAATGTATAGTAGTAGAAATAAGATATTCAGGATAGCGATATGGAATGATAATGGACACGCTTTCGATTTTTAGCTTTTTTCGGCACTGCTGGTATAAAACGGTAAGCTTTTACTAATTTCTCGGTTTCACATTTACTCAAAACATAGTTTAATTATGTCGGCATTCACCCTGAATTAAAAATATTTTGGCGACACTTTTGACTGGAAGTGGTACTTAAAACGTTACTGGTGGAAATGATGGTTATAATTATTCAATAAAGTAGATATGTTTGTTATCCAATCAAAATACAGCCTCATCATTGCTTGTAAACATTGCCCAATAAGCTTCTTGGATTGTTTCATGAATTTGTAATTTTCCGTAAATCAAGAATTAGGCAGCTCCCGAAGAGGATCGGTCCGTAGCGAGACCAACATTTTTAATAGTAAAACCAGCTATTCCTAGGGCTCGTAAGAAATCTTAATAACCAGAACATTTTAACATAATGTCCACGAACACGGATGCATATATTTATATGAATTGAAGACAACAAAGTGATTCTAATCGCTATAAAATTGAGTTTGGCGCAGAGCAGTTAAAAAAGCTTAGCACGCGTGCTCGCTGCCAACCTTCTCGAAGAGTTTTCGCTTATTGTTTACCAGAGACTTAAGACCACTGAATTTGTTGTCCAGAATTTCAGTTGACCATATCGCGTTTTCTGGAAAACACACATTAAATGTATTTTAAATTTAGTATAATTAACGATTAGCTCATTGTCGATCTAGCGGTATTTCTCTTTTGAAAATAAACAAAATCAAAGTAATTATTACACTTTAGATGCCATTTTCTCAGCCGTACTCCATTTCCTGCATTTCCTAACTAAAGAAGTATATTATGGAATGTAAGTGTACCACACCGGGAAAGAAACATTTTACAAATAAAGACAAGAGACCCAGGGCATGACAGTATAGAGAAATGAATGGCCATGCAGATGGAGTTCACAACATCAGTAAAAGAGTGGAAGGAAACGAGCGAAAGGAACTGGCGGAATTATGAGGAAAGGAGCGGGCGACACGAAAGACAGAAAAAGAGACTGGGAGAAGACATGCAAATAATGCAAAAAGACTTCCAGGAAATGGCCTACAAATAAAAAAAAATATAGTGCCATAAAAAGACAGTGACACTCCATGGGCACCAGAGGCCCATGAAGTCCGACAGTGGAAACTTGAAGGGCAATGGGGGGAATTGAAGAGACGGCTCCCCAAGGAAGATGGCCAACAAGGGCAAAACCGGGATACAGACCAAAATATAAATAGTGTGGTTTATTCGGGCACGAATAAAACGTGTGCAGAGGAACGGGCCAAGCATGTTTTTATGTGACAAAGAGGGGAATACGATGTTTGCCGAATATTACCACAAACAAGGTAAAACTAGTATCGGGAGTGAGAAAAAAGCGAGGCTGAAAAACAAAAATAAACGAAAATAGAATGATATGGTTTGAAAATGACGTGCCTTGAAGATCAAAGAGGGTGCCAGAGCTCCAGGTGAGAGTGTAAATATATAGAGGGTAAAAGGAGGCACTAGAGAGCACCTGTAGTGGGTAAATTTTGGGGTGATTGATTTTGGTAGGAATGTGAGGGAGAAAAATAAAAATTTTCAACTTATGAAAAGAAATTTAGAGAAATTCGGAGGATTTCAAGATTTTTACAAGTTGGAAAATGAAAATCTACGCGTACCAGCTGGAGACGCTGTAAACCAGTGGGAGAGTGTAAACCTCGATATTTCCGATCACCGCTAAAATTCGAGTAGAAGGATTCCACTCTCGAAACGATTGGAGCACTTTTCAGTTATTGTGCCTGATTGGTCCGAGGACTTGCGCCAAGCATGGAAAACCTAAAAATGGAAAATCATGGAAATAGAGGGGTAGGGGAGGTGAACATTTGTACGAATATAGAACCGGAGAGCGATACGGACAATAACACACCCGCTTTGCGTGGGAAAATTGAGAAAAAAGGGATCAAAAAGGGATTGTTTCTGTTTTCCGCACGGAGTAGACAAGAGGGTGGACAACTTGCTCCCGAACCCTAAATTTCCAGGAGAAACCTTATTTGAATATGCCCAAATATGGGCAGGCAGGCTAGAAGAAGCAGGAAAGCCATACCAATATCCGCTAAGGCCTCGAATGATGTAAATAATTCAGAAAAACATGAGTGAGGAGCTAATGGAAAGTACTAGTAGTGCATGGAACAGCCACACAGTTAGTAAAAAAGCCACTACCCACTGCTCAGGGAACTTTTAACGATGTATGGACCTTGCCTTGCTAGGGATGCAAGTAGTCTATATGGATGACTGCTTCATCCGCGGGAGGCAGGGACGAAAACCTTGACAACTGGATAAAACAAATGAAATTAGGTGAAAATGCGGCCTTCAGATTAAGCCCCGAAAATCAGTATTTGTGTACAAGACAGACCAAATCATGTGGACACTATAGAACATGAGAAAATGAAGGTGAGTAAAGACCGAATCGAGGCAAAAAGGAAAATAACGCCCAAGAATAAAAAAAGAGACCCAAGGGGTCCTTGGAAAATGCTTTTTTGCAGAGGAGCGATAATGTAGCGTAGCAGGCATTCAAAAAAATAAAAATAAAACATTATTTTCACAACACTAAACTTAAACGTCCCGGATACTGTCCGGGGTGATTTCATTTTGGGAAGAGAAACTTCCTATCCACATCGTGAAGACCCATAAAAACTCTCCCGACTGTTTGAGGGCGGAGGAGTTTTTGTCCGAAATGTTCTCATAAGGAGAGGCTGCATATCTGAGAAAAGGAACTGCTCCCGTAAAAAAAATGCCCTCATCTAGTGGTAGATATAACTTTTGGGAAGAGAGTTTACGTGGTCGTCAGACTCTAAACGTCTGGCCTACGCGAAAAAGCCCAAAAGGAGAAAATTGACAAAGATCTGGCAGAAATTGTTGAATTCAACTATAAAATTCCGATTAAACCACCGAAGGTAATGGCGGTATCTGACTTTTTAGGTTGAAATGGAACCATGAGGCGCTGGAGACCCACGATGAATAAAACATCAGAGGAATAAAAAATCAGAGGGAACAACGGAGACGGTGAGCCAGAATATTCAAAGAACATGAGTTCTATTTCGGAGCACACTGACCAAACGGGAAGAGGAAAGGCAAAACAAAAAGAGGGAGACGAAACGGAGGACAACGATTTGGAGAAATCGGACGCCCAGAAAAAGAGGCAGAAAAAGAAAACCAACAAAATTGGCCGAATTTACTAGAATCGCAGGCGGAAAAGGACCAATCACAAAACAAAGAACGAATGGAGCAGATGTTTGGGACAGCAGAAATGAAGACGCGGAAAGTCAAAGAAAAAATAATCAACGGACATTTTTTTTACCCCATATGGGGGTTCTCGTTTTATGAAAATACAAAAATTGACACGTAAGAGGCATGGTAAGAGAAATTGGTGGGAGGACGGGCGGGTACACAAAATATTAAGCTCCACGGAGATAGGAGAACAGGAAGAAGGTGCAAAGAGAGTTTAAAAGATTATAGAGCACGGGCACGTAATCTTTGACCAAAATGTGGAACCGAACAAAACATCCGAAGAAGAGCATCTAGCGAAAAGATATTCGAAAGGCTCCAATAGAGAATAGAACGGGAAGAACGAAGAAACAATAGCCGCTCGGAAAATTAAAATGAGGGCGCTGGAGACCCACGTGACAACCATAAAACTATAAATAATATATCCGTAACAATCAGTAAGCACTACGTTTGTGCTCAATTTTTTGATCAACTTTGTGCTCACTTTCGACATTTTTCAGAAATATTTTAAAATAGGCCTATTCAACTTTGTGCTCACTTTTTTGCATATATCGAATACATATTCTAGATTACAATATAATATTAAATAAATTTAAACCATATCTGAAAATGAGCAGTCATAAGCGAAACGACTACCATAAGCTTTCAAACGCACACAACAGCAGAGATTGCCAGAAATTTGATAAAAGATAATCATAAAAATGCTTACGCTTTTTTACGCTTTATAATGGCAGTAGAAAGTGTATACCGGATGATCAATTGGAACAATACAGACTTCGAATAAGAAGAGAAATATCCAGTTATGAAAAAACCATATTATTAATGCTGACGAATGAAGATCATAACATAACAGAGTACAAAGAACGGTTAACATTGCTCCCATTCATCAATCCACTACGTGAACTCAGTCATCAATTTGTTATCATTACGAAAAGTTTAACTCCCCGCGATCTTAATAGATTGTAAAAAATAATGATAATGGACAGGGAAACTCAAATTGGATGGAACATTCAAAATGAATATACTTTATATTTCAAACCATGTAATGCAATATTTGACAAAATTTATATTACAGCGCTGGAATAAGCAGTTGGTATTAGAAGACCGAAAAGTATTTCTGATTTTGGATAATTTTTCAGGCCATTTGGATTTAGGTACGCTTAGTAATATGAAGATAATTTATTTTCTACCTGGTTTAACGGCATAGCTTCAACCGCTTGATTGTGGCGGATTCGCCCCGTTTAAGTCCTAATACACATCAACCGTGATTTAAAAAAAAAACAATAAATATCAATTTAAAAAAAAAATAGTTTGTCAAATTTTCCGAGGGTGTCCAAAATTGCGCCCAGTTTATCTATTTTTTCAATTTGAAAGTGAGCACAAACGCAGTCAATCACTGTAGTCGCCGCCCTCATTAACATGTACAGAAAGCGAAACGATTGACAAATGTACACTTCTCTTTATCTGTAAAGTTAGAGTTAAAAATCAGATTTCCTTAAAAAGCTTTCGAATGTGAACTTTGCTCTAAATGCTTCACAAAGAAATGTAATTTGAACGATCATATATACGAAGTCATACGAGTGAACGACGTTTTGAATGCGAACATTGCACGAAATTCTTTATGCAGAAAAGGTCAATCGGTTATTCATTTACGTGTCAATTTTGTTCCAAATTATTTAAAAATTCATTTACGAATTCACACAGGAGAACGTCCCTGCGGTTGTGAATATTGCTCGAACACGTGTCAAATGTGGTCCTCCCCTAGGGGGTCAAAGTTACAAAACGTCGGTTAACGGGACCTAATGGGTCTGATAGAGTTTTTTCTTGCGGTTTCGAATCTGTTTTCAGAATGCCCAAAATTATACTGCTTCGTACAGTTAACTGTACGAACTACGTTACAGTTAACCCCCAAAAACCAATTTTGTGAAGTCTTAGTTTACAATAACTTGAGAAGAATCACTTCTACGCACTTTTCATAATGTAAAACTTTGATCGTGAAGCCAAACTCTATACCGTATCAAATTTTAAGGGTATTTAATAGATTTTCACATAGACCCTCTATATTGTGGGGGATTCAAGTCAAAACTGTCATTTCGGGATGTATGTCGGATTGGCTCAAAAGTGGGCTTATTCGTCGCGCCATGACTCAAGCTTCAATTCTTCTCAGAGGACCGACCCCGAATTCTTAACACGTGACCCGTTATAGGCCAAAAATGGACCTATGTTCACTAAAAATTCGACTGGAAACAACTGGGTTAAAAGTATATTTCAGTACGGTCAAATTCAACTATATTCGACTCATTTTTGTCTTTAGAGGGGGTTAACTGTATGAAGGAGTATAATGTTGGACATTCTGAAAACAG
>SCLF01163764.1:0-10227 GCA_004367975.1 Mesochordaeus erythrocephalus
AGCCTTAGCTAAACGAACACTACCTAACAAACCAGATAATCAGAAACCCTTCACAATTATGAGTGATGCTTCACTTGAAGGTTTAGGATCAGTTTTACTGCAAAACCACAGAGAAGAAGACTAGATCATAGCTTTCCATCCCCAAACTTTAACAAGTGCAGACAAATTATGGTCCATTTAGAATTTAGAACCAAAAAGTCTTTATGTAGTATTAGTAACTTTTAATCGTCGCATCGGAAATAATTATGTTACATTAATTGTAGACAACATATCCATATTCTATTTGTTATGATCAAAAATCGGACAAATTGAAATATCAAGACGACTACCCGCTTTGAGATATTTGCTTTACATATTAATTTTTAATTATATTGAAAAACACACATCAGTAAAATAACCTAGTTTTGTATTAGTTTTGCACTTACTCCAAATTCCGAACATGACTACAGAAAGATCTCGCGAGAAAATCTCACGCACAACATTCGACACACATAAAGCGAAAATAAATACACAATTTATAAGTACAGATAAATCGACTAATCTGTCTGATGATACAGTCAAAAATCTAACCCCGCAAGAAGAAATAACACGACAACCTCTCTTATGTTGCATTTCCACATTCAAATGTAAATTTATACTCACACTAACAGCAAACGGTGACGCATATGGGATGATACGGTGCTACGACAGTTCATTAGTGTTACTCAATAAAACTTAGTAAAAATATTAGTTATTGTCCAGCAGGAGCTACAGAAAATAGTCGTAGAGCTGTAACGATGTATATAGCCGGAACAATAATACCGGAAAATTGTTTACAATGGGTCATGGTGATATTGGAATAAGTAACATAAACAATAGGTGTTTTACAATTTCACAAATACAAGAACATCGTAAAATAGTTTTCGAGACCGACCCGATTAATAAGTATATACATCATAATTACGTTACAAATGAATTGACAAACCTTAGAAGTAGAGAGTCAAGAGATATAAACAATAAAACCAAACTACTATTGAGCCCTGCTAAACGTAGTAACTGGATTTATTGGATGCATTTAGGACCATTATCAAGTAGTTACATAGATTCACAATCAGAAATACACAATTTCAGTATCCTATAATCCCAAGTCGCTATAACAATGAACAAACCTATACCCGTGACAATCAGTTCGGATGCAGAGAAATTAGCAGACTTTAAAAATACCTTACAAACACTTTTTGAACGCAAGCGGCGATCATTAGAGACAGTATATCATGACATACAGCTCGACAACTTACCAGATTTAGTAGCCTTTCATACTAAACTTAATGACATAGTATCCTTTAGAATTAAAATTGTAAGAGCTACCGGGACGAATTCTGTAAAATGCATACGAAGTATATTACAAAACAATCTGAAAACCATCTCGGTGCACTCTGAAAACCATCTCGGTGCACTGCAAAACAAAACTAACCAGAAATAATAACAAATGTTGCAATAAATATATATCACATTTAGGTTATTTAGTCAGTTCTTCTGAACCAATAAAGTTTGACGAGAAACTAACGAATGATAATAGTATTTTTGAATCCAAGCAAGGAAACTTTGGTAAAAATAAGGTTTGCCTAATAACCCTAACAAAAATACGAACACAGTTCTACTGTGGTGACAGACAGATAATACAGTTTAGCACCGAAAATGAATCGGAAATATCAGAAAACTCTGAAGTAACCAGATCATCACCGGATTTGATACCATTGACGGTCAGGTATCAAACTTATTTTACAAAAGAATACTACCAATATTCACAACACTAACCATTTTAATAATATATACATGTATTATATATCGAACTCTAAAATTTTCCATCTGTTTGTTTCAGAAATGTCGGCAAAAATATAAAACCAATATATATCACCACAAAACCGACATTGATGAAATTAAACAACTGAAAAATGTTATTATGAAATGTGTATAACATATTTCCCCAAACTAAACACTAACACAATAAAAACACGAATGAATTCTAAAAAACCAATAAAAAATACTCTTTCAACTGTGTATAATTCCATATTATTTTTATCCAAGGAAGGAGAAGGTAGCACACTCACATAAAGACTGTATACTTCTCTCCCGATTTGGATCTACTGATTTTTTTATAAGGCAATCAAAGTCCTGAAAACATGATCCAAAAAAGAACCATCGGTGTTGCAATAGTCGATTCCATTTACAAACAATGTTCTGACAAACTATATTAAGTTCCATCTTTTCAAGTGCACTGAACTAACATTAGAAACTATTATTATACCATTCCAATTTTGTTATAATCTGCTTTCAATTATATATATATTTAGGTGCTTATTGACACCAAAAGTATTTTCTAATCATGACTTCCCGGAGAAAAAGGAAAGCTGATGATACCCTAGGCTAGGCAACGACCTACTCTCAGCACAACCACTCACTCACACCAGAGAAATAAGATATGTAAGTTAAATATATATACCCATATGTGCTCTGATAATCGATGGATTGATATCCAAAGTGGTATACAATATGCAACACGTGACAAGGTAACTAACATATGGATGACTAGATGTGCATAAGCGTTTTATAATTGATTTATGCAACATACAATATTAAACAAAGTAATTTGGCACGATTAAGTATTAACTCATTACCCATCTAATGATCTAAATGTTATTTGTTTACTAGTCGGCTGTTCACTGATAAACTGTTATAGGTAGCACGGATGGGAAGATAGAGCGAAAGAGAAAACTTCATTAGTCAATAAAGTGCAGTTGCTAGATGATAATCCCCATGGTTAATACACCGTTGAAATTAAATGGTACAAGTTTTTTGTTATCATTTACGTCTGAACAAATGGCATTTAAAGGTAAACATGACTTTATACAACGCTCCAACGCTTGAATCATGCAAAACTTTAAACAAATACAATGAATGGTTTTCGAGAAAACTGGGAAAGAGGCAGGTGTTGTATCTACTGGTTAAGCTCCAGTTTCTCACCAGGTAGATGGTAAATTAATCGAAAATAAACTCCATGAACGAGCAGTTCGTGCTTTTACTATGACTCCAGATAGATTGAGGCTACAAAATTGTCAAAAAACATGGAAGCTTCAGGGAAGATAGTAAAATTTAGAATTAACGATCATGAAATATATATACTATACGTGAAATATTGGAAAAGGTTGACAAGCTAAAAGATCATTTGCTTAGAAGGGAATAGAAATACAAATTTTATGATGAATAATTGCAACACGGAAATGATAAAAACTGCCTGACAGCCCATAATTGGGAGTAGAATAATTTACGACGTATATTATTGATAGGGCGGTGCCAAAAGTAGAGTCACGGACGTTGCATTTAGAAGTCTTAGATTCTTTAATTTAATTGTTATCATAAAGAAATGCAAGCAAGCTATTAAATTACATCGTGGTAGTTTTAATCATAATGAATATTCGAACTAGATGGTGAAAGTTACAAACAAAATATAACGAAAGCTAGATATCGATTTTAAATTTTCGTACCAGTCCAAGTTCGAAGGTAAGGTTATTAACGATGATATATCAAGGAACGCCCTATCAGTTAGCTGAAAAACTGCAAATCAAACTTTTGATCCTTCGGAATATGAACAATTAAAAGATGTTTCTAGACAAGTAGAGGACACAAATCCATAGCTCAATTATTTATTTTACATCCGACTCGGGAAGGTCGAAAGAAGATAAAATAGCATCAAGAAAACATGAGTTTCTATAAATTAATCGCAAGAAGACTACCAACATCATACAGAGCAAAATGTGACGAAAAGCGCATTAAAGTACTTACCAGTGAAGATTATATGGGATTGAATGGCCGAAGTTAATAAAAGGAACACCACATTGAGATATGGTTCAATAAGTACTACCATACAATTATTGAACATTATACTCAACTTGTATGTATTTAAGACAAGACATCAAAATAAGACAACAAATATTCTTGATATCAGTCATCGCGAATTACAAAAGACAAATGGACGCTTAAATTTCACAAAATGAAAACATTACACCACCATATCATCTGAAATTCAAATCCAGATATATTCACTGCATTAAAATATCAATCTTGATTGAATGCATATGGACATCCGCACATGATTATCTGGAATTTAGTTTTATTGATGTAAGAGACATGAAAACTGCCAGTTGCTGAGCTTGCTCAATCTCGTTAATGTACAGATGAACGCCATATATAATTAAATTACAAGTCAAGGTTAACAAAGAATAATATTGCGTAAACTTAATTGGAACTCTGGACTTGATGTTTCTGGTAACATATTGTTATCGAAAAAAGGAAGAACATCGGAGAAGTAGCCCTAACTGATTTTAAACAATAAGCTATAAAAGACGCCTTAGTCCTTATCCAGACAATCAAATGTTGGGAAAACTAACCTGAAATGGAGAAGAAGAGATTTGGTAGAAAATGATGAACTACTACAATAATGGTATTATTGAAAGCAGAATGTGAGGCACCACAGGAATTAAATAAAACGGTTACCTAGAACGTAGTAGTGAGTTATTACACCATCACGAATATAGCTATTGAACAGAGAAAGTTTGACGAAGATGAAATGAGTTCGTTGGAGAGGTGGTTATTGTCACATAGGTTAAATAGTTTCTCCTATGTTTGCAAGTTAAATATTTACAAAATAGGCGTGGGTGGGACACGCATGAGTTTTCGCCCGACCTCAAGGCTAGCTATGTCTCACATTAGATTTTTATGTTTACCCGCATTCAACAATTAGTTTTATATATTTTTATAATTAATAAATAAAAACCGACGAGAATACGGTTACGGCGGGAATACAGTTACGACGAGAATATAGTTACGGCGAGAATACGGTTACAACGGTAATACGGTTACGATTGGAATACGGTTACGACGATAATACGGTTACGGCTGGAATAAGGCTACCACAATTACAACGTTTATCGGATTAGGTAAGTGAGATGTGCAATGAACGGAAGAAGGTGTCTGCACCCACAGACCATATCCCTAATGTTGGGATGGTTGCACGATTCAGAAATCAAGTAAGAAGCTTGCATGAAAACGACCGTGTTTACAATATTAACGGTTATAATTGCAACCATGATAGCGAGAGCAATCGATTCTACGATTGTGGCCTATTTGGACATGATCAGAATAAATGCATAAAGCCATTAGATGTTATGTCTGTAACGAAATAGGCCATTCATCAACAAACTAAACGAATAAAGGGTACAACAGTGACTCGCCCTACCGTGTCAACAATGATCCGACTCGGGATCACAAGTCTCTATCATTCCCAAATCATTTTTCCCACGGCGATTTTAGGCAACCTCCAAAGACCAAAAATGATATTTCAAGCAATCAATGGAACTGAAGTCGAGGTTTATGGTCAAACATCAATTGAGATTGGGTGTAACAACAATCAGACGCCCGCACTGAGATGTGGCGATTTACTTAGATATGGACGACTCAAAATCGACTTCGAAAATCAGAACATGTGGATTGGCAACGACGTCGCGGAAGTTTGTCCTATATCCGCCGATAATTAAAAAAAACGATTAGGGTGCACCTAATTTCCCGAATGCAATCGTGCAATGCAGTTTGCACTGTCAAAATGAGAAGTTCAACTAGACAGTAATCGACGGGAAATTTAAAATTTAACGAAAACATTTTGTTCGACTCCGAAATCAGCCAATGTTTAATACAGTACGACGATATAAATCGAAGCGAATGGGACGAGCTACTCGAAAGATTAAAAAATTGTGTGGAAAGATACGCAGTGAATCATCTATCAGAACTAAAATCGCCAGGAAAAGATACAAGTTAACGAACAGCCTCGAGGCTAACTATGTCTCAAATTAAATTTTTATGTTCACGCGCATTCAACAATTACGCTTTATATGTTATTATAATTAATAAATAAAGAACGAGAATACGGTAACGGCGAGAACGGGCTTACGACTAGAATACGGTTACGGTGAGCAACAGTTGTAATTGGAACAAACCACAAACGCAGAAAACAAAGTCGCGGAAAGAAATTCCAATATATTAAAATTAGAAAAGCAAAAGCGGGATTCTTGTAAACATTATTTAGATGTTCCAATTCATTCAGCTTTTCCAGTTGTTATTAATTTGAAATGACTGGTGATGAACTAGGGAGTCGATATTGACTGGAATAGTAACATATGTCGAATTTTTATCTCGCTGACCAGTTTACATTTAATGACATGCCTTCATATCGTAAATTGATTGCTTATGAAAAGGAAAAAAATGTCGAGAATTAACGTTTCCGAGGGGCTTGAACGCAGCAAGTCCTGCATATTTGAAAAAAATGAAATGGTTGATTTTCGGTGCTAGGTTAAGTACGCATGACCGCTACTCAAAAAGTGTGTATCTAGCCGGAAATGACTCATTTCATAGTTCATCGAATATCGCGTTAATTGTATATATTAGTTTAACTATAGATAATCACTATCTTTAAAAATTAGAAAACTTAAAATTTTGTTAACTATTTTCAATATAAAACAACGAAATAAAACGTGTTTTGGTTTTTTGTGCCGAGAAAACAAGTCGCTATATTATGACACATGTATCAAAACTGGCCCACCTCTAAGGGTTCTGGGTAGCAAGATATCAGTTAACGAGACTTAGTGGGTCTGGTAGAGTTTTTACTTGTGCTTCCGAATCTATTTTCAGAATGTCCAAAATTACACGCCGTCGTACAGTTAACCGCCAAAAACCCCCATTGTGAAATTTTAATTACCAGAACTTGAGAAGAATCAATTGTACGCACTTTTAGTAATGTAAAATTTTGATCGTGAAGCCAAACTATAACATATCAAATTTTAAGGCATTTGATAGATTTTCTCATAGACCCGTTATGTGGTCTGGCCGAATTTAGGTCAAAACGGTCATTTCGTGAATTATGTCGGATCGGCTCAAAAGTGGGCTTATTCGACGCGTCATGACTCAAGCTTCAATTCTTCTCAGTGGACTGACCTTTATTTCTAAAAACGTGACCCATTATAGGCCAAAAAAGGTACACATTTTCACAAAGTGACAAAATCACGAATTTTTCGCTTTTAGATTTTATTATTATTTAGAAAACATCTCAACATCGCAAAATATGGTCACTAAAAATTCGACTCGAAACCACTTCGTTAAAACTATATTTCAGGATGGTCAAAGCCAACTATATTCGAATCACGTTTTGTTTTAGAGGGGGTTAACTGTAAGAAGGCGTAAGAGGACATTCTGAAAACAGATTCTGAACCGCAAGGAAAAACTCTATCATACCCACTAAGTCTCTATAAGCGATCTCTTGCTACCCAGACCAGTTTTGATACATGGGTATGAGTGTCCAAGGCTTGATAATGAAGATCTTGAATTATGGCCACGGGATGTTAGTATTTAGAAGCCAAACAAAACCGAAAGTCAAGATCTCTATAATTAAGTCTAAAATCACATCAAATATTCAGTTAGGTAAGTATGAAACGAGCTAGCTAGTTACAACCATTTTCTGTTCTCGCATTAACAACCATTTCGTGGAACGCGTGAGAAATTTCACGACTGAAGATGCGGTGCCTGTCCCAGTGAAATATTACATTTTGATCATCTCTTTGATGCCTGACTTCAATCTTCCAAAACGGCTCCGATTGAAATTCATCAATCGCCCGATAGCGTTCAACGATGAAGCCTAGTGTTGGGAATTGACAAGATCCATAGGATATAACCCGAGCGGATAAACTTTGCGGAAATTTTCGTTTAAGAAATAGTGTTTGAAGTCTTGTGAACGCCGCTCCAATTCTTAAGTCCAGTTCTTGGCGAGCGTCTACAGCATCAATTACTCTCTGATCGAGAGTAGAAAGTGAAACCATCGCACGTTGAATGGCTTGCTCAGGTCCATTCTACTAGCATCGTAATTATATATATTTTCTAACTTCATAACATACGATACGAAAAATAGTGGAATATTAAATTATTATAGAAATGCCTTCCAAATTATGCGGGAATACAATTGTTATATTTAAAATTATGTTCTCGAATAGTAATATCTGATCCAAAAGAAAGTACACTTTAAAAAATAAAAACTTTTGACTGAAAAATGTCGAAATGTTTTCGAATCCAAATTGAGTGTTAGATCGAAAGAAGCGGAATTCGATATGGAAGTCAAGATATAGCGAGTTAAAATCAGTGTAAAAAGTATGAAATAGCTAAAACGAAATGCCCAGGTGTGCAATCCTTTGTGTCGATATCATTTAGTAATTTAGTCTGTATATTGAAAACCTGGCAGGTAGAAAATGGAGTTTTCAAATTTAACTTTTGTATCCTTTTTATTTGGAAATATTACATAACTCAAATATTAAACTATATTATACGCCTGTCAAAACTGCCCCCACCTATGCCATGGAGCAACTGATCGGTTAATGAGACTTAGTAAGTCTGATAGACGTTTTCCTTCCGGTTCAGAATTTGTTCTCAGACTATCCGAAATTATACGACGTCGCACAGTTAACCCCCCCTAAATGCAAGACGTCAAAAAAGATTTTTTTGTAAACATACTTTGGGATCTTGTATGTTCTCTAAATAATAACACAATAGAAAAGTGAAAAATCACGTGTTAAGAATTCGGGGTCGATCCTTCGAGAAGAATTGAAGCGGACATACTTACCAAAATCACATTTTTGACTTCTAGTGGCTATAACTATATAACGCGTAAGGAATTCGGCGTCGAACGAGACCAATTGCGGGGGAAATCGGACATTTTAAAATATTGTGAAATTTATGGCAATTTAATATTTCACAATATTTTTAAATGTCCGATCTCCGCCAAAATTGGTCTCATTCGATGCGAAAGGATGTCAGCTACATTTCTTCTCATGTGGTCGACCCCGAATTCCTAAGCGGTAATGCAGTTATATATAGTATGTTCAATTGGCTCGGAGGAGGGCTTATTCAGACGCGCCATGAATTCGGCTTCAATTCATTTCAAAGGACCGACCCCACGTTCTTAACAGGTGACCTAGTTATAGCCTAAAAATGGGATTGCTAAGGTACAAATTTTCAAAAAGTGAAAAAATCACGAATTTTTTACTTTTCAAATTGGTATGATTTAGAAACATGCCAAGATAGGTGAGCTGCCATACCCCCATGAATTAAGATTAATGATTTTTCAAAAAAAGTCTTTTTCACGTTTTGTCGACGCTATACGACGCTATATAATTTCGGATAGTCTGAAAACCGAGTCTGAACCGCAAGGAAAAACTCTATCAGACACAATAAGTCTCGTTAACCGATCAGGTACTGCATGGCAAAGGGGGGGGGCGGTTGAGGCGCCAGTTTTGATAGGCGTGTATTATCAAAATATTTCGTTGATTTTATGTTACACAGTATTTGCGCTACCAGGTTAAAAAAACTAAAAACGGTGTTACATAATTAATGATGCCAGAGATAAAACGGACCTGGGTTATTTCCGAGAATTTTGCCCTTCGGAAATTGAGAACATTATTTTTGCGAGATGTTCACAAGCCCCAATAAAAAACTCGAGCGCTGTGGTTTTTCGACCACACAAATGATTAGTTTTTTATGCTTATTCCTCAGGAGCTCAGTCGATTAATTCGAGAGTTTAAGTCTTTTTCAGTCTCGGGCTGGATCCCTTCTCTCCAAAATTTTTATTAATGAAATGGTAGTAGAAACCAAATAGTAAACAATTCGGGCGGTGTTGTGAGGAGTTTCATGGCCCACGTGCCTTCTACACTTATCCACCATTAAGGCGAACCATTTGCCATAATCATTTTTGTGGAGATATTCGGATAAGGTCTCCAACTCCCAACAAAAAATAGGCGATCCATGCTGAATAATTCCAGTACAGAACATTTTCGAGATCTACTGAGCCATTTGATTCCACTACATTTTGAAATTATTGCCGGCGGCATTTTTGAATTTTGCTGCGCGCATATGAACGGTACGAAGGTGAACCTGTTCTTATCATTGCTTAACTTGTACCAGGCTTGAAACCGACTACTGACCAAAGCTTTTTTTAAATCCGACCACGACCGATGATGGGCGAAAAAGTTTGGTCGACCACGGGTGATCTTGAAGCCTGACTTATAGGGTGTGAATTCACCTTTTTTATTCACAATTAGTCACTCTTGCTGCTGGTACTGTATACCACTCCCGTCGGTATTAATAATGAATCATGCT
>SCLF01163874.1:0-10227 GCA_004367975.1 Mesochordaeus erythrocephalus
AAATGCATCTTGGGTTAATTATTCGGCACATTAATTCAAATGTTCTTCATAAGGGATTTAGTAACGAGTCTGACAAGGAGGAGGTATATGACCATATACACCATGGGGTGGATTTGTGGTCACACTCGCGGCATATTCCACGCGATCACTCAGTCGCCTATAGGCCTGGAATGTATTTATATACCCAGGCCATAGTAGACACAAACTACACTCTTTCTTACAGAGGGCGTGGGACAAATAAGCGCGCAATAGGTGATTCCGTTCGAAATGGGCTAAACGATAAGTCTCGACCATTATTCGTGAACAAGGTCATCATCGGCTACAAGCCCGTACTACGCCGCCAAAAAGAGAGTCATGCGGAATTTCCTAACTCACTTCACTTAATGCAGAAACACCAGATAATATTCCAAGAGCTATCAAAATGGGTCACACAGGGTGCAGCTGAGATTATCGATCGCAATGAGTCATCTCTCAGCCAGGTTCATTGCCTATTATCTATGGCACTCGAGCCCAAGAAGCCCAGGCTATGGTAAATTCTTAATTTATCACATATTACAAGTCGAGTTATTCGAGATACAATTCTTAATTCCGTTTCATTTATTACGATTTTTAACACGACTATCTAAAATATTTTATTTAGTTGCAATGGCAGCCCGATCACCTGCGTTGCCCCTATTTCAAAATTACCGTGCATCCTAGATGATATCGGAAGTGTGCTGGGGTGCATAAAAATTGGCGATCTCATGTCCAAATTGGACGATAAAAACGGTCCGTTATATCACACTTCGCATTCGTAATCTCACCCTTTTTTAAGGATACATGCACCTGAAGTTGGACCCGCACAGCGAGGGATTATCCTATATACATTTTGGTAGGTTAATCATTCGCTGCGTGGGCCTTCCCTTCGGGTTAACACATAGCGCGTCGTCTTTCCTGTCATGTAATCGGATTATAACATCGTTAATCAGCTCGTATGGTCATCGTTGTTTTTTATATCTCGATGACCGGCTCTCTCTCTCGGACAAGAAAATAAGCGCTGGAAAACATATGACAAGTATAGGTATATATTTAATATTTATTAATCATAGCCTATGTACATTTTACACTTAACTCCTCGCTTTAATACATTTCCCAGAAATAACATTTATTACTTCGGCATAATATTCAGCTTATTATCTCTTCAGAGAACTACTCGATGATGAGCTTAATCGTGGCATGCGGTGGATTTTT
The DNA here is from genome assembly GCA_004367975.1 of Mesochordaeus erythrocephalus. Classification (NCBI taxonomy): domain Eukaryota; kingdom Metazoa; phylum Chordata; class Appendicularia; order Copelata; family Oikopleuridae; genus Mesochordaeus; species Mesochordaeus erythrocephalus. The sequence goes on from SCLF01163874.1 coordinate 1,231, forward strand.
ATCATTATCCAAAAGCGTAGCCATTCCGACTCAAGTAATAGAGTTCCTTGGTTTTATTCTGAATTCTGAAGATGGAACGGTTTCTATTCCTATACGAAAATACGAGGAAACCAAGATCTTGATCTCAGAGTTTATTTCCGAGAGTTCTTCCGTGCTTTGTAGGAGTACTTTAGAACGAATAAGGGTATGTCGGTCTCTACTTACACTCTTGCTAATATTTTCTTAGGGGAAAACAGTTTCCTGGCTAGTAGTTATGATGAATTTACGCATATACGTCCGAGAAATGACGCATGTAATAAGCTATGGATACAAGTTTAATCTAGATTATATTCCGATAGGTGACGTTGATTATGATGAGCTTTTAGATGAACTACACATATGGACCACATTAAGTAATTTATGCTTAACCCGGCCTTGGCTTATCGCTCGTCACAACGTTATCGAAGCTCATGATTTTGAGCTTTATACGGACTCCTCTTCCAGCCAAATGGGGTGTGCGCTTAGACTGGAGGCTAGACCGGGATTCAATGTGTTCGATAGCCGTGTATTTCGCTTTCCAGAGCACCAAGCCGATGATAGTATTCATCTAAAGGTCATCAGTACTTTTTAACTTATCAAACGTTCCCAATTTTATAACATTTATTTTATATTACTATATACAATTTTATAACATTTATTTTATTATTATAACGTTTCCTACAAATATAGTATATTTCCATATTATAACGCTTTATTTAAATATAGTATATTTTCATATTTGCCTGTAAATATTCATTCCTTATTCTCTTATGTATATTTTCCGTTACTTGTTAGTGGCTCAGCCAAGAATAAAGGAGTAGTATACATAATAGTAACACAGTAAGCTAAAAAATACAGAAATATACAATGTTTATTATAGCGAAATTAATGTTTCTAGGAACTTTATGCGGTAATAGTCGCACTCGAAAGCTATGGGTCTAGGTTGGATTCTTCTCGGGTTTTAATGCGCGTCGACAACCAGGCTGTATGCTCGTCGTGGCAAGGGCTTGGGTCTAAAGATATCAGATTATCACGTGGCATCCGGAAAATAATTGATTATTGTTATTCTCACAACATTAAATTAATGGTAATAATTAAAGCAGGCTTTCCGAATTTCCCGACTTGTTTTAACTAGAAGTATAGATGGAATGGGTTTCCACGAACCTCCAGGAGGCGGATGAACCTTCCCGGAGATTATCACATTGCGACAGCATGTTAAAGAATGAGTTCCGAACCTTACTGACTCACTGCTTTCCAATTACCATTGACGCTTTTGCGGGACCCTGGAATACTTTATGTCCGCGTTATATATCTCAATATGCGTTTAGTCAAAGCATATCTTGCGATGGGTTAGCCGCGGAGTACAGTAGTGAAGACGCCTATTTTTACCCACCTCGAGCTTTAGTCGCAGGCGCTATTAAGGTATTATTTATAATTGCGTTGTCACATTTCACAAATTAGTTAAAGCATATTGGAAAAAATGCTCGAAGATCTATTTGCATAATGCACTTACACCACGGTCCCGATTATAATCATGTAGCAGCTATGAAAGCTTTCGAATTCCGGGTATTAATTGGCAGTCGAAACCGTCCTGCCACTATTACGCCTTGCCACATGCGAGATAATGGTGATTTCGAAAGGCTGTATTACAGAGACTACTCTGAGCCACACTTGACATATGTATTCTTTAAAGGCCATAACGTTCATCAAATTAGGCGTTTTAGCCATTTATTAAAAAGACAAACTCTATTCCCATGTGCGATCATGCGATATGTCCGCAGACTTAAGATCCACTTCCGGTGTCCACTATTGGGAGAAATCACTGAGCTGTCACGATTTTAAAAAATATATATCTATCTATTCAAAAGGTTCCTTTCAGTTTGCAACAGTTAATTTATTACCCATTAAACCCGTATTTCATAACTGTACATATTCTCGTTCTCTCTGCATTTTTTATAACCGAGGTCTAGTCTAACAGACAAACGTACCGTTTTAGTCCCTTTTTTGTTCTAGACGGTTAAACCCAAAGTGAGAAGTTTTTTAAATATACAATCATTAAGCAATTGATATCATACAAGCAAGAACTATGGGTAAGAAATTATTAATCATTTTTAGCAATCTAAACATTATTTCATAGAGTTAGATTCTATGATGACTGGAGACACCGTCGATGTTTCATGCCTAAGCATGGAAAAAATCGAAAAACTGGGAGCCAACCGTGCATTCGATAGGATATTTATTGAAGATGATATCGCGGTAATTACTAACATTCATATGAATTATACTTAAGTATCAATTCAGGGTGCCGAGGAGGTCAACGAGGACTTATTGGCCCGTAAGGACAATCTTCGACTGATGATCAAGGAGCGGGATGAAAAAAGAGTACTAATGTTAGAACTCGGAGTTGAAAAAGAGGCCGCATTGGCCATGCGTGATCGCGTCGAAGTGTTGAAAGTACGACGTCCCGAAACATGGACCCTTGACGAAAAGTCTTTCATCAGAGAAATTGTCGGTTAGTATTTTTGCATTAGTATTTAGGTTATCGTATACCTCCTGGAGTTATATCATCGCTCAATCCAGCAATATACTTTTTATCGCCTTACCGCCTCCCATTATTTTCAGTCAAAATAATCGAGCTTTTTGGCCCCAAATAGCATAAGAGTAGTCGGTATTATTACAAAGATAAACTAAAAGGTTTTCATTATACCGACTTAGGTGGTTTCAGCCAAAATCCCCATAAACGCGATCTTGTCCTTAAGCTTCGTTCCTCACATCTAAGGAATTGCTTTAATCAATATAATTAGCATCCGAACGTTATTTTCCCATGTTTTAGCTTTACGACAGGCATATAACGGCCAAAATTCAAACTAGTCAATCGCCGACCTCAATTTTACAAATTAGAAGATTTCACTGGTATCTTATAAATATATGCATTTGCAACATTATTGCGCGTATCAAAAACAAATATTAGCTCGAACTAGAGATTGACATTTATTCTATTTCACTCTGGAAACGCTTTTATAATGAGATACACTTTCGTCAATATGTTAGCGATTTTAGCGCCATATTCAATTGCTTAAACAAGTCCCTTTGTTAACTTCAAACCACGACTATCAAGCAAAGTTTGTATATTTAGCTTAGCCGCTTTATATACAGATTTATGATTTTCTCAACACTTCCCGCAAAATAAGCTATGACTTTTCAGAAATGCAACCGCCATTGGACGAATTAACATTTGACTTGCCAAAAGCGCTCGAGACAACTACCCAAGAATGGAAAGTCATCGGCGCGGAAGTGGAGAGAATGGGGCAAAGTATAATTAAAAGTGAAAAACTCGCCCAAGAAAAGCGCTCAGGGGGCCAGTTTCATTACATTATTAGGGACCCGAGACTTGACCACCGAAGGTCGAGGGAGGATATAATGAGGAGCATCGTGTCCCAGTGTAAAAATTTGGAGTTGTTCAGATACAGCCAACTCCGCGAGGATATGAGCGATTACAAATCCCATTTAGAGTCGGACTGCGACAAAAATCTGCCATCCTCAACCCTAAACGCGCGAATATTTAAACGCGTTGAAGAGAACGTTACAGAAGTCGGGGGGAGCAACGGGCACAAATTAACACGCCATTCGATGATTTTGATGTTGGTAAGTTTCTTCTTTTTGAAGATTTATCGCTGTATGGATATAATTTTTCACATTATTCAGTGCCCTTTTATTAAAGATATTAATGCATATTAAAACCTTTAATTTTAGCTCCCCCTGATGCCGTCCCTGGAAGTGAGAAACACAATCCAGTCGCGTATGAAGATCTACGCGCAGAAGACTAATGATCAGTATGCTCTTCTTACTCTCGCTTGCAATATTGATAAGTTACCACCGGTTAGTTATTATGCTATATTAAACAATATACAATATTAAATTTTTAAGAAGCGCTTCAACAAGAAAGAAACTTCCAGTTCCTCCGGGAAAATACAGAAGGCCGGACCCAGCAAAAGATACTATTGTATCCACCACGGGCGCTTTTGCCAACACAGCTCCAATCAGTGCAGCATGAACCAGAATAGCCGAAAGGGCAATAATCCGAACTATCGAAACAATGGCAATCAGCGACAAAATAAGCCAAACAATCAGCGAAAAAACCAAAATAATCCAGCCAAATCCGAAGGATCCAAAACCTAATGTGCCACCAATCATGTATCGTTTCAAATGCCGTAACATTTTAATCTATATACATATTTACCCAATCATGTCATACAAGCAATTCATAATATTTTCGCCTTTTTTAATGCATATATTTTTATAAATAAACATATACACTATTTCCTTGAAAAAGTATTAATGATCTACTGCATTTATTTGTTCGAATTTATCATGCGCCGCATGACTTAACCCGAGACTGCGCGGACGATTAGATAATAGTTTGAGTGGGAAATGAACTACGCTTTATCAAAGTTCATGTCTTATATCACGGTTCTTTAAAGAAAATATTCCACCTGATTATGCTGATACACTAAGATCACATGAATTGGTTTATATAAATCACTCTTGTTTCATGTGGCAGTTTATTGTTATATTCATACAGCATTACAGCGCGGCTCTTTTAACTATTCGGGAATTTTGTTTTCGTGCCTCATGGTCGTAGAAAGACATGCGTATCTAAATTCAGGTTTATTCCGATCACTCGACTGAATAACCATCAGGGTTTTTTATGGGGGTTAATGTGATTCAAATGATTAACCATTTATATTATTCCGTTAGGCGAAATAAGACGGATTAAAGATCAACAATCAAGTGTTTACCTGGAGAATTTACAGCTTCGCGATTGACTCTTTCAAAGCCTGCAGGTCGTTTTGCATCGACTTCTTTGTCGGTACAGTTGGTTGAACCCTCGCTTTCGATAGTGCCGCCCGAGTCGCGATTTGGCGAGCACCACCAGATTTTCTAGGTACCATATTTCGATCCTCCTGGTTCATATCTTGTTCCTCCAGATCAGATGCCAAATTAATTGTAGTCGGCTTATTTATGATAAAAGAGGTAGACAACTCCTCAACTGGAGAAAGGATGGCCTTGTTGTACACAATATTCGATAGCTTAACATTAAGGTCCACTTCCGCCTTTTTTACCGTGGTCGCAAATGTTTGTCTAAACTGGTCATCGAAAGCGTAGTATCTTATCAGCAATGGCCGTAACTCTTTTCGCAGTCTCACTTCCGGGAAGTGACATAGCTCCGGTCCTAAGAAGTCCTACGATTAGCGCCGTATTACGCGGCTCACCGTAAGCAGTATATGCTATGAGCTGAGCCTGGATTGATGTCCAAAGATTAGTTTTGGTATTTTTAACGGCATCTTTGCATCTAGTTAGTGTAGCCCTAAGGCTCTTAATGTCGACATCTGTATGTCGTTTTTGCTCATCTACCGACTCACTACATGAGATCCTAAAACCGTCCACTTTTTTATTCAAATCCGTGACTAACTCCAATAACTTCGATTGCTCGTCATCTAAGCCAGAAACTTCCCTAGTCAGGCGGAAGATTTTCGCTTTAACCTTTCTAATCGAAGCCTTTCGCTTATTTGCTCCCGCCTCGAGAGGTGGGAGTTCATAGCAAAAGTTGTTATTGGAGGTAGCCTCTTCATCGTGTGTGATATTTTTCTCTAATAACTCTATTGAGTGCGCAGAATGAATTGACATGTCCGAAGAAATCAGTGAGGATGCATAATTTGGCAGTTCACCCTCCTCAGCCAGTGATTGGCTAAACGTCTCGTGTTGGTCTGGATTTTGCGACGCAGTCAAAGATTCAGTGTTTTCATTCAACACTACTTGTGGTGTTTCACCGTCAGTTTCAACTGAAGTTGGTTGCCCAACTTCACTTTCAATTACTTCACATGTTGATAACGTAGGTGGCGCCAAGTTAGAGTCTTGTTGTTCGTTACTTGAGCCTATGTAGACCGGAGCAGACTCTGCTGCTCGCTCAGCCACTGCAGTCAAGTTCCCGTAGGTTGAACTGAAAACCGTTCTACAGCGTTGCTCTACGTCCAATAACATATCCTTCGAGTCGTCAGCATAATTTATCAAATGGAGCGAAGCTTCATAAACCGCTACGACAGCATTAACAAAAGACAGACCATCTCGGTAAGATTGTTTAGCAACTTCAAAAGACGCCAAGAGATTTCCATAAAGGAGATCCGAGCCCTCCTAAATATAAAACTTAAATTAGGGCCACGCCCGTTGTTTTCAAACACCAGTGTAAAAACTAAAGCCCTTAAACCCTTGTCTAGGAGACCGTAGCGAAATAGGGTCGTTAATATGCTCGCTCCAGAACATTTTCTAGGCTTTCTATAGACCTAGTTTTTTCGATTGCACTGTCTAGACTTTAACAGTTGGGGGTATCCGATGTTCCATAATAGAAACTATGTTTGTATAAATTTTATATATACTCTCTATTGGGAGTTAAAACAGTTTTCTTAAAAAACAATGATAAACCACTATACTAACATCGACTAAGTTTTAAATTAAGAAAGGCATTATGTCCTATATTCTTAAATGCATCCGATTGAGACGCTTTTACCCTTTAAGTATCTCCCGAAAAAAACTTTAATATGCGAACTTCTACATATGATTTGCTACCAGAAAAGATTTCCCATTTTTTATATTCTAATTTCCTTTTAAGCTCGTTGATCAAGCTACCGATCCTATTATTTCAGTAACTTGAGAAAATTAGGTAATCGTGTACCATTAGCATTCATTAGATAGGTTATTTAAGAAACCGTAACTTGCAGATAGTGATATATGCCAAAGCAATCAGTATTTCCTTACCTGATTCATAGACGCCCGTGATATCGCATCCACTTCCTTTTGCCAGTTACTTGCGTGTTTCTTGGCCGGTATGTACCTTGCTTTTTCCCCGAGCCTTTTTCTAGTGGTGACCATTATTATATCTGAAATACTGATAAACAAAATGCGTTTCCACTTAAAAACTATAATAACGGGGAAAAACTAGTAAATAGTCACTTCGGAGTTAGGCGCCTTTTGCGCTCATTGGCTAATATAATCTTCGCGTCCGAAGAATATTATTATATCTCTTAGGTTAGAGACCTAGTTAACTCCTAGGGATACAAACCTTAACCTGACTCATATTTTTTGCGTAAATTGTACAGGTTTTGATTAAAAACTCACATTACAATCACCCTTGTCCAATTACTGCACTTGTCTCCCCAAAATGAATGTACCCGATTCGAATAGCGAGTATATATATCGGTTAATCGTAGACCAGCGAGAAACGAGCCCGGGTTTTCGAATTATGTCTCCCGTCGAGAAATTTCGTTATCTGAGAGAATCAGTACTAATTGCCCATTCAGAGTTGAGGGATCATGAATAACGAATCGTGCATGCACGTTCCCAATGCCGGGTTTATGGGTGTAAGCGGACGAGTCATATTAACCCCTGAGCCGTCCAAAGGCACAAAAACACAAGGTAACAGATTCAAATGATTAATCCATTCATGACCACTTTTTTTAAAAAAGGCCATTATTTTCTTCGTATACCGACTCGTTATTGGAACAGCCTGGATCTTAACCGACACGTGATGGTTGATATATCCGATGGTGTTGGGGAGGCTGTACTTCTTGAGATTCCTGAAGACAGAAGTTCCTACTTTGAGGCTCCCCGTTTATGGAAAGGGCACTCTTCAGGTTCCGGTTTAGAAAAGAATAGTCATTTCACACTCGACAAGAATTTATTGACCTCTTCGGCAATTTTATAATAGAATATTCTTTTGTGTTCTACCTTTTCTATCAGTTTATGTGTATGATGATTTTCTCCCACCTTCATACTATCGTACAGTTTCGAACGTGGCATACACGCGATCTGCGTATATCGCTCTTTTGAGCCTTTGAAGCGTAAAATTTTTTACTAACAAGACAGTAAGAAGTGTTAATTTTGGCATCACCCAAGGTTAATAATATTTTTTCCACTATGAGTTTATTCGTGAATTTCACAGAGGATAATTTCCATTAGCCCGAATAGCCTCGCGTTATAAAAATATACTATTAATTGAATCCGATGGCTCGGATATTTTCCTCAAATGTTTTGAATAGTATATCTATATATATATATGTATATATTCGTTTACACCCAGTATAATTCTAAACCGGTTCATGACATATACTATGCTTACGGGACACATGTAAATTCCAGCAGGCTAAACGCGCTTCGACATGGAAAGGAATGCAGCCACGTCAGTTACATGACCGCTCGCGCCAACAGTGCGCGTACTTTCTGCCGGAGGAGGCGGCTGAAAAAGAGCGTATTTTGCCTCGCGTCCTTTAGCGGGACCGAAGACAATTGCGGTTGCAATGAAAGCTTCATCGACGCCCATGCGCATACCCTACGGACCTTAAGCCAGGTGATTCGATTTATCCTTTTTTGGCTCGGTTGTTGTTTCAGCCTTAAAAATCCAGATAAACTTATCCATACATAGTTATAGTTTTACCTTTTAGTGTCTCGCAATGGAGATCATGCGAATTCTCCCTCGGCCTGATGGCGTCCGTAAAGAAAAACGCGCTTTTATTCGCAATGGCCATGCCGGGCCCGATGATCTTCCCGAGTTTAAACTGGGTTAGTAAATCTCTCTCTCTTCCCTTCATTTTGAAAGTTATAGATGATATTTTGGGAAAGTTTGCTTCTCGCTGTGACGGAAATTTAATAATCCGAGTCCAGTTCGGAAAACATGGAAAAGGAACATTGGAGCGAATAATAAAAGTGAGCATTTTAAGAGGCTGAAGTGGTTCGTTCTTTTTCGGGTTAACCCTTTTTTAAGCGTATTATACGCTATTGCGTAGGCAAAGGCTGAAAGATTCCACTTTGGTATTAAAGACGCGAACGGAAAGTTTTTTCCGCGAGCGAATGTCTACTCGACTTCTGCCTGGTAGCCTACCCGGTCGCTCCAAGAATATCACTGATGTGCTTATAAACTTTCACGAC
>SCLF01163985.1:0-10220 GCA_004367975.1 Mesochordaeus erythrocephalus
AACCCGTATCGGGTTTGCATATTCGAAAATGTAAAAGGTTCCTTATTAGGGTTAGCTTTTGACAGTTTTTGACATTTTTTAGCATTTTAGAACTCAGAGCATGACGTTCCGAATAAATTTTTAAAGTGCCGAATTCACCCCGCCCCAATAAAATCAGTGCTCAGCTTGAAATTTGCTGTCTTCTAAGAGTATATAAAATATTTAGCATTATTATACATACAAGATTTATCATATAAAAGCTAGAAAAGCAAGAAAAGCAAGAATTGCAAGGTTTTTATTAATTAAGAAAATCAATTTAGGGCTGAGGAAATGGCATTTAACCAGTAAAAACCACTTTTAGTTTTTTGAGTGGATATCACACCTACCTCATTTCACGATCGCGATTTCACTGGCAGTCTTCTTCAAAGAGGAGACTGAGCTTGGAGACTGATCTCCAAGCTAAATATATCAGTTGAAAGCCTGAACACTTAGCTAATTAATGCTGGAAATTGCATTATAAAAATATTCATTAGTTTTAAGGGAGTTTAGATTGAGTTAAGATTGAAGAAAACCCGATGGGTGTGCTTGTCTTAACGAAACCGATTCGATAAGATATACAACACTCTTTTAAAATATGTCTCATTCACCATTTTGGCTCTTTTTGTTCACTGAGATTAGTCCAATATTTCAATCTCCAGAATCCGAATATATGTTGAAATCATATGTTGAAATCACACATTTACAGTAGCTGTTAGTCATTACCAGTTAATTGTAGCCATTTTTGGTAAAAATTACACAATTTCCGCTCCAATTATAATGGCAAAGATGATTTAATTGAGAAGTGGATAAGACTGAACTATTATGTACATCTTCTTTTAAACATAAAACCCAAAATATACACCTACACATCTCCATATGCGTCTCCTTCTATTCCTGTTTCTAATGGTCAGTTATCTAATAGAGTGGCCTGTTTCACCTGCATTCACAATACTGTTTAAAGATTAAGATCAGGTCCGTTCTTATTGTCAATTGAATAATATACCACTATAAACGTTAACGCTCCACTTCGAGGTGAGAAAAAACAGTGCAGAAACAATTGTACGCACTTTTGTAATGTAACACTTTGATCGTGGAGTCAAACGATATAACATATCAAATTTTAAGGGTATTTGATAAATTTGGTAAGTAGTTATAGCCACTGGAAGTCAAAAATGTGAATTCGGGAAGTAGGTCCGATTGTCTCGAAAGTGGACTTATTCGACGCGTTATGACTCCAGCTTTGATTCTTCTCAAAGGACCGACCTCAAATTCTCAACACGTGACTAAGTTTTAGGTCAAAGATGGGTGCGTTTAGAAAATGGTGCGTTAACGCAAGAGACGAACAAGTCGAAAAAGCGGTGCGTTAACGTTTAGTTGGTGCGTTAATGTTTAGTCGCGTTAACGTTTAGAGTGGTGTATTACACGTGCAATCAATTACTAGAAGAATTGACCAAGGAAAAGAAAAGTTCCTGAAATAATTGACAATCGATAAAATCAAGTTTACTGGAGAATACCTGGCCGTAAAAACGCCTATATTGTTTGTGTACTGAACTCGGATTTATTGAACATACTGTGCGATCTTGGCATGTTCTAAATCATAAGAAAATCGAAAAGTGAAAAAATTCGTCATTTTGTCACTTTTTGAAAATTTGTACCGTTTTCAGTCCCGTTTTTGGCCTATAATGGGTCACGTGTTAATACATCGGGGTGAAGCTTGAGTCATGATGCGTCGAATAAGCGCACTATCGAACCAATCCGACATACTTCACGAAATGACAGTTTTGAGTTAAATTCGCCCACTCCACCTAACGGGTCTATGAGAACTATATCAAATACCCTTTAACATTTGATATGTTTTAGAGTTTGGCTTCACGATCAAAGTTTTACATTACGAAAAGTGTCTACAATTGATTCTTCTCAAGTTATGGTAATTTAAGTCTTCACAATAGCGGTTTTAGGGGGTTAACTGTATGAAGGAGTATAATTTTGGACATTCCGTAATGAGATTAAAAAACCGCAAGGAAAAACTCTATCACTCGTTAACCGATAAGTTGCGGAGTGGACCCCGGGGGGGGGCGATTTTGACACATATGTAGGATATAACTACATTAGCCAATAGTAAATCAGGTAAAATGAACAGAACAGAACACAGTAATGTCAGGTACTTACTTGAAGTATCTGTTCAGCACGACATTTGTGAAGGCAGTGCTGGAATGATATGCTTCGCGGAAGTCTAATTCAGCCCTCGCAGGAGTGACCCCATCACAGTGGTCCGTTTAAAAATATAGTGACAAGTTCAACTGTTTATGAAGAAACGGCCAATTCGGTTGTTAGTTTCATTTATCCGTGTGGGGGGGGGGGTATCTATGTAGAAGATTGTATTCACGTTTTAACATCATGAGGTATGCTTTTACTAGGTAATCATATTCGACGTCAAATCAATGGATTTGACGTATTAGGATTTTGTAGACTTCCTTCAAGAAAAATAGAACTGACGAAAAAAGGCATCGTGAAACAACAATCTAAAGGGAATTTCTCTATTTTTTCTGCTAAAGTTTTCCAGAAGCGACTTTACGTTTATAAAATACGTGATAAAATATTTCCTTTTTATACCAATGAACCCGATTTTCCTTAGAAAATGTTATTATCAAAAAAACGTTGGTCCAAAAATCAAGTAAAATAAATATTGAACTTTATTTTGAATCGATTTTGACAGTGTTCTCCTTTACTATTGTGTTATTATTTTGTTAACAACGATTATCGCTAAAAAATGATTAAAACACGTTTACTTAAATCTACGCCATCTATCCTAACGTAATCTTACTCCAGATATATGGTATCTCACCCGGAATACATGAAATGTCCTGTGTGGTATATTCGACTTGTTTTCTTCGTAGTAATCAAAGTTCTTGCTATTTTCGTTATTTCGAGGACAATCTTTAAAACAATCCGGTTTCAAATAGTTATATGAACCAGCAATACAATTACAAGACGGGGAAGTGTGTTGCTCTATATCACACTAATTATCCCGAGATAAGAATAAGGTTTCTTTTTGGCTCATGTTGCATGGATTTCGTTGAACTTTTTATTAGGTAAATTTTTAACCGGATTATATTCAATTTTGAGTTAATTTATTCGGTTCGTTTTGGTGAAAATGGAGTTTACTATTTTTACAAAATCTTCGTGAAGCTGTGGTGTTGTTCAGCTATTTTATTGGGAAAAGTGGTCATGATAACTACTCCTATACGTAATACCTGAATTTTCCCAAATATTTGGTCATGTTTGGTTGTAAGGATTCAGTATTCAGCACATGTTCTTAGAAGTTTCGCGTGTTTCTATTACTAAATTTGGATGGAAAAGCCACCCAAATTATTGGATGTTCAGTTCTGATTACTAGTTTTGGTTCAGTCGAGTAACCAGAATTTATGTTGACCACGATCGGTAATAAAAGGTAAGTCAAAGGCGACCTAATTACTAATACTGACCTATTTCTATTAAGTTTGGAATAAATCCTGATGAACAAAAAGACGGAAGTAATTCGGACGAGAAGTTATCCGGGCGAGAAGTTACACTCGTATTATCAATGGTCACCATACGTCATAATTTGTTATATGACTCGCAATTTAGTAGCACATACAACAAGTGAAGCGCAATTTAACGTAGTGTCCTATAGGTACAATTTCATAATCTAAGGAATCTTAGAAACCGCAAGATCTCATTCCAAGGAAAAAAGTTTGATTATGAGACAAATGCAGAAAACAAATTGTAGAGGCCGAACCAGTCAACGACTACATTTCTACTGCACGGGATAGTCACTAAAACACACTGTCGAAATTGGCTAATCGTAATTTTGGCGTTGTTTTCGGAACCACGAGCGGATAAATAGAAACAATTGATCTGAGGCCTTATCTAGCCGAAAGATTGTATATGGCTTACTAAATATAAGAAAAAAGATACTTAACCGAAAATTTATTAAACGAAGAAAATGGTAAAACCACTACGTTAGACGATTTTATTTGAAAATTATCCAATAATGGAATAGTCTAATAACGATGGAAAGGCCATCCAAATTATTGGATGTTCAGCTCTGATTACTAGTTTTGGTTCAGTCGAGTAACCAGAATTTATGTTGACCACGATCGGTAATAAAAGGCAAGTCAAAGCCGACCTAATTACTAATACTGACCTATTTCTATTAAGTTTTGAATAAATCGCGATAAACAAAAAGACGGAAGTTATTCGGACGAGAAGTTATCCGGGCGAGAAGTGACACTCGTATTATCAAGGGTCACCATACGTCATAATTTGTTATATGACTCGCAATTTAGTAGCACATACAACACGTGAGGCGCAATTTAGCGTAGTGTCCTATAGGTACTGCACGGGATAGTCGCTAAAACACACTCTCGATATTGGCTAATTGTAATTTTGGCGTTGTTTTCGGAACCACCAGCGGATAAATAGAAGCAATTGATCTGAGGCCTTATCTAGCCGAAAGATTGTATATGGCTTACTAAATATAATAAAAAGGATACTTAACCGCAAATTTATTAAACGAAGAAAATGGTAAAACCACTACGTTAGACGATTTTATTTGAAAATTATCCAATAATGAAATAGTCTAATTACGTTAGGATAGTTATACCAAATAATCCTGGTATTACTTATTATTTAAAAACAAGGTGTTCAGACTGATTATCTCGCTAACTTTTCAGCCATACCTACGTGGGTTAGTTATAACCGATAACGTCCAAATAGTAGGCATTATACACAACAGTTTTATGCGGAGCACTAACTTCTTATGGGAGTATATTATATGTCGCCTAACATTTAAAATATTTTTTATTAAAAATGAAGACGTTATAATAATCGAAATTAATATTAAATGGAGTGAGATAAGATGTTGCTAAAACGAAAATGAAGGCTTGGAAAAGACGCCCTGGTCTGCTCTCATATATTAAAAATATCCTTATATGACGGTAGCTAGACGAATATTGCCTATAATAATAATACACCGACATAATAATACATATTGGCAGTCAATAGGTATACCTAGTAGCTTATATGTATAGCTGTTCAAGGCCCCTCTTATTTAAAAGTATACCAACTGAGATCCAGATAAAATATAATAATATAACAAGTACTTAAAACTACCATTACGGAAACCGCTAGTGTAACTATAATTAAAATCCGGTTATTCTGTTTTGTATTCATATTACTGGTTAGTAAAATGGTCAAAAACGATGAGTGACAGCTTCTTTATAGAGTAATAATCTAGATAACACAATTAATATGTAAACGGCATAATTAGTAGATTGAATAAAGCTCAATAATTCTAGTTATAGAACTAACCTGCAGAAACTAAATTGTACTAGCATATATATAAAAATGAACAAAAAAAACTTCATATTAATCATAATAATTCAATTTATTTTGTTACTAATTAGATAATATTTTACAAAGTATGCCAATATGACCGCTCTATTAAACCGTTCAAGGCCGGGGAAGGCCTTGATACTTATATTGATACTTATCACTATATTTTAAAACCGACCAATCACCACCATCCCACTCGCAACGTAATGTGTTACAAACTGGATCGCAATGTGTATCTTGAAAGACTTTCGTGCAGTTTTGTGTGCACTTTGGGCGCGTTTTCCACCAATCCGATGTGATGTCTTTTTTAGGAAAGAGCTTCGACCCGTTGTTTGGAGTCCAGAAGTCCTCCAGAAACGTTGGTCCCATAAGGGCAATATCATCATTGAAGTATATGAACTTTTCACTTTTATAGGTTCCAAGTTGAAATGTATTTGGAATATTTGTAACATAACTCACTAAGGATTATTATAATATTTTATATATTACATTGACCCTATTATATAAAAATAATCCTAGCCAAACTGATCAATATTGGAAAAATCCAGAATCTTAGAAAATCAAAGAAGCTTATTGGCCAATGTTTATACGTGGACATATTTACGCTATTTTGATTAGATGATAAACATATTTGCTTTATTCAATAATTCACATATTTATAGCACACGCTTGCCAAAACTGCCCCCCCCCTAGGTCGTCTAGAGATCAAGACATCGGTTAACGAGACTTGGTGGCTCGGAGTTTTTCCTTGCGGTTCCGAATCGCTTTTCAGAATGTCCAAAATTACATGGCTTCGTACAGTTAACCCCCAAGAACTCCAAAAAATGAGAAAAAGACCGTTTTTTATAAAATCGTTAATTTTAAATCATGGGGCATGGCCGGTCACCCAACAAAATCGTGCTAGATTAATTAGGCCCCTGGGCATCCAATAAAAGTGTCGAAAACATACTGCGATGATTTGTTTTTAAGCTATGCTGTTTTATAAAAAAGGTCTTTTTCGCCTTTTTAGAATTTTTGGCGGTTAACTGTATGAAGTCATGTAATAGATTCGGAACCGAAAGGAAATCTCTATCAGACCCACTAAGTCTCGTTAACATATCTATTGCTCTCTAGACCCCCTAGGGGGGGTGGGATTTTAACAAGCATGTAGCTGGAGTCAACCAACTCGGCCGAGATTCTGACCTCTGTCACGAAAATATTAAAAGTGGAATACCTTAACAACAAGAGAAATACGGAGAAATACTGTAAACTGAATGTTGAATTATAACTTCTGAGGGAATCCGAATCAAAAACTGGCCATTTTGTGCTCAAAAACCACAGTTTACATTTTTTTAGTTGCTTTCACTTGTATCTTCCGGTCTGAAACTATGTCTGAACTCTGTCTGACTATGTCTGAAACTAGACCGATTAAGGAAGTTAAAATACAGAGAAAGTAGTATACGGGTTAAGCAAATATGAAATTCCTCGTTGTCGTCATGGTCAACAATAGGGGACGTAGGTCCATAAACAAGACCGCATTGAATATATAGCAAACACGGCTGAAAAAGTGATGTAGTTTTATAAAAACTAGGACCCTCCGACGTCAATTAGTTTTATTCGGACCTATTTATTTATTGCTAAACGGCAGGAAAGCTATAAGCAATTCGGTAAGCATACGTTGGGACCTTGGCATGTTTTCTAAATCATGAGAAAATAGAAAACTGTTGAAAATTTGTACTTTAGAAATCCCATTTTTGGGCTATAATTATGTAACATGTTAATAATTCCGAGTCGGCCCTTTGAGAAAAATTGAAGCTGGAAAAAGTCGAATAAGACCACTTTCGAACCAATCGGACATACTGCCCGAAATCACATTTTTGACTTCTAGTGGCTATAGCTACATAACGGATTAGGAATTCGGTGTCGATCACTTGAGAAGAAATGCAGCTGACATCCGTGCGCGTAGAATTAAATCTAACAATTTAAAATATTGTGAAATTTTAAAATTTCCATAACATGAGCAGAAATTTTTTATACATTTCTTCTCAAGTGATCGACCCCGAATTCCTAGCCCGTTATCTAGTTATAGCCAATATAATTCAAAAATGTGATTTCCGGAAGTATGTCCGATTGGATCGAAATAAATATCGGAGTATGTTTTGGATAATTTTATTTTCGATTATTTACTTTTCACAATCACTAAGGCCGGTGAAGCTATAAGTTACCACTTCAAGAGGTGGAAGTCGATTTTGAGACGCGTGTGAAATATAACACATGTTTCCCTGACGTTTTAGCAGATTGAAGTCTGCAAAAATAGCGTTGAAAGGAACTAGGTCTAGGGAAATTTCAACAGAAAATATTATTCAGTTTTGTATTGACATGGAAAAGAAGAGCGGCGGAGGTTTTTGGTCCCCGGGGCATCCGCTAGGAAATCCGTTTTGGAGCATCCAATGGTTAAGAGGGTACTTGTGATCAAATTTGTGTTATATCACAATGGTTATTGTTAAGTGTGCAAACAAGGCTAGAGATACAACAATCGTCACTCGGGCTCAAAGGTTAAAATCGGTTAACCAGAAACGAGTTTGACACAAAAATGCGCGAATAAAGTAAACGATTGGCCCGAGGCGACAGGTTCGGTTAACCTGTAGAGGAACCAGTTTCCTTAAGTTTTGAATCTGGTGAAGATAGACTTCGATTGCGCACGATGAAAATGTTGGCAAGTATTGCTTATTCGGGAAGATATCCGTGTGATTTATCAGAGTAATTTTATCGGAATTAAGGTCAATGTAGTCGGGCACCTGGCCATTGGTGACCAGATAAACATGACGTATCCAGGGAGCAAATATCTCGACACTTCTTAAGGGCGCTTTCTCCATGTGCCTTAGTGTGCTTCAAAAATTATTTAAATAACTATATATCCTGTAACCAACCTCTCTGGATACTTTTGGTTAGTGTACTAGGGCACCGAAATAATTTTCGAGGAATCGACTAATTAAATACACTAACATTTTGTTTTGCTCCATAATAACTGGAAATGACACTAAATCAATAAGTTTCCTAAAAATACTTACTGATTAATTGAACTTGAGAGCATTTTCTATTACTCCGTATGATAAATTTCAAAAACTGGAAAATAGATATTAAATCAGAAACCTTAAAACTGTCGACGAATGAGAAGTAGATATCGGTTGGTAATTTATATTTCTGTAGTTGAATTTGTTAGAATGTTTCGAATCAAAAAATTTACCAGTAAAGAAAAAATGAAAACGTATGCTCCCAGAACAAATGAATAAATTGAGAAAGTGCGAATATAGAAATATCGGTAATTATAAATTCCTTGGGAAGTTGTGCTCCATTTGTATATCCTTCATTCGACCTCCTCGGAATTATTGGGAGCTAATTATAGTATAATACTAGTGTAATTGTATAAATTTGGTAACGAAAATTGTAATTTATATATTGGGCGTTTGATCCTATTCATATTAACCTGCGATGATATGAGTAATAAGCAAATACATGTATCCTGGAGTGAATAACTATAAACAGTGTACTTGAAGTTATAGTAAATATCGAGCGGACGATTGCGAAGGTGTCCATTTTGGACACCAGTAAAAAATGAAGATTTCTAATTCTTTCCGTGGTACATAAGGGGTTAAAATGTAACGAATTGATAGACGTACACGCCCATAGAAAAGAAAGTACTAGCCTTATACTTGACTTATCTCACAATAAATCCTAAATGGTTGAATAAAGGATATGCAACGGACTAATTTTGCATAATTTCTGTTTAGCATTAGAACAATAGGTAAAACACTTCAACAATGGCCATACTATTAAAACCTGTTAAACATCAATTGAGTTGGACCACTTAAGATAATGAAGGCGCCCTTAAAGAATATTTTAACTGGTCCATATCAGCGAAGCGATTTGCCAGCAATTTATTTGGTTGTTTTCCAGTGCGGTAGGACTCGACTTCGGCCCTGAATAACTCGTCAGAGCCGTTAACCCACGTATACACAGCGTCAATCGGTTCGTGATCATATTCCGCTTGAAATAGCTCCGCAAGCTTTCGGTTGAATTGTCGTTTTAATCACGCTTATAATTAGGCATTATTTCAAGCAAAATTACTTCACAAAATTAATTTTCCGTTGAATTTTTGTGTTGAATTTAGTGTTGAATTTTTGTGTTGAATTAGTGTCGAATTTTTCTCGCAAGAAATTCGACCGAGAATTCCTTTCCTGAGAAGTGTTATATAAATCACTTACGTAGACTTTTTTCTTAACTTCAATACTAGTGTAAAAGTCGCCTCCCTAGGGGGTCTGGATTGCAGAACAGCGGTTTTCGGAACATAGTGGGTCTGATAGAGTTTTTCATTTCAGGTCCGAATCTATTTTCAGAATGTCCAAATGTACACTGCTTCGTACAGTTAACCCCCCAAAAACCCTATTGTGGAGTCTTAAATGACCATAACTTGAAAAGAATCAATTGTACGCACTTTTCGTGAAGCCAAACTCTATAACATATAAAATTTTAAGGGTATGTGATAGATTTTCTCATAGACCCGTTATGTGGAGTGAGCGAATTTAAATCCAAACAGTCATTTCGTGAAGTATGTCGGATTGGCTCTAAAGTGAGCTTATTCGACGCGCCGTAACACAGGCTCCAATTCTTCTCATATTACCGACTCCGAATTCTTAACGCGTGACCAGTTATAGGCCAAAAATTGGACCGAAAAACGTACACATTTTAAAAAAGTGACAAAATCCCGAATTTTTCACTTTTCGATTTTATTATGATTTAGAAAACATGCCAAGATCGCAAAATATGTTCACTAAAAATTCGACTCG
>SCLF01164097.1:0-10219 GCA_004367975.1 Mesochordaeus erythrocephalus
TTTTGTTAATTAGGTTTTCATATTACAGCCAACTTGTATCCTTCTCAGTCTATGCTACAGATACGCTAGAAATATATTTCTTACATATTCGGGAACAGATTTAAATTCTGATTCTAATGATAAGTATATCTTGGGCTAAACAGTTGTTTTTTATTAGTTTTGTTTTTCATCCTTAAAAAATATAATATCATTTATCAAAAGTTGCAGCATCAAAAAGTCTGCAGGGGTATCTAACAATTATATTCCTATCTTGTCTGTATCGGGCTCCACAGCCTGTCCAGTCATTTGTATTACTATTGCGATAAATTCTCTCTTCTTTGAACAATATCTCGCATAGTATGCAAAGTATTCTTTTGATATAATAACATACATTATTTTTGACTGATTAGTCACCCCGTTCAGTGATGCACTATTAAACGTACTAAGGATTGGAAGATAGAGCGAAAGAGAAAACTTCATTAGCCCCTAAAGTGCCGTTTCGAGATGTTAATCTCCAAAGTTAATAAATAAATTGAACGAATGAAAACTTAGCTTTGCAACGTTATAAAATGTATTTCAAAATATACATGGGTATTCGGGAGAGATGACAAAATATGGCAAGAATAAAAAATAGGGCGAAAGAGAAAACTTCATTAGCGAATAAAGTGTAGTCGCTAGATGATAATCCCCAATATTAATACATGCACGGAAAGAATTAAACCTTATATTTCTAATACCAGCTTTCAATACTAGCTTAGAACGTATTTGTTTTTATTGCACTGGATACAACGGTAAAATTAACGGCTGAGAAAATGGCATTTAAATGTAAAAAATGACTTTGTATAATGCTCAATTGGCCGCTATTGTTAACAGAGACATGCCATTAGGTCCGCAATTCATATATATTTAATCAAGCAAAATTTGAAAAAGATACGTTTTCCTTTCGAGAAAAATGGGAAAGAGACGCTTGCCCCAAAATAGGCTGGTGTGGTATTTACTGGTTAAATAGATATGAATTTGACCAATTGTGATAGACTATTTTCTCTTTTTGAGAACATGCATACGTAATGGGAAATGGTGAACATGGCATACTCGCACATTCTGTTAATAATTCTCTCAATTTGCTTCATCACTATAATTAAGTGCCCGAGCCTTATGGCACCGTATTGATTATTGGAACTTGGAATTATCCATTTATGTTGGTGCTTCAGCCTCTCATTGGAGCAATCGCGGGTGGAAATGCTGTATGTTTTTCAATATTTCAGCCAATCCGTTATAGACTGACTTCTCGTGATTAAATTACTACGGTGAAGTCAGAAAATTTTTCCGATCGAAGCGGAATTTCCGTCTGTCCCATTCGTTTATAGCGTCGCAAGTTTTTTAAACAGAGTACTGCAGAACGGGGACCCATTTTATAATCTAGCCTTTGTTCCCTGAGTGACCTAATTTACCGATTAACGATAAATTAACTCAACGGGATCACAGCATCACACACTGATCAGATTATTTTTAGATGTTGAATTCAAAGTAAGAACCCTAGTGGTGATAAGATCACTGCACGGTAGGATATTTCTTGTATTTTAAGCATATATAAAGGCATTAAAAATGCCACGTGTTATAATAGATACGAGATGTCGCATAGAAATTGGAGGATTTGCAAGGGTTGCGTATTATTCTCCAATCGAATAGCTTGGATGTTAAATGAAATATTTCGTTTAGAAATGAGAAGGTTTACTGACAGTATTCGTCCGAAATATCCAGGAAAATGCATTTTGTTATTAGATAATGCTCTCAGCCATATTGTCAACGAAAGGTATGACAATTTCGAAGTGTTGTTCATTCTGCCTGGAAAACCGGATATCTTCAACCGTTGGACCTTTTACTTAATGCTGTTGCTAAGAAAAGGTACAGACGCTTCGTTTGTAAATGGGATGAATTGGGACGAACCTAGTATAAAAACTATACATGCACATTTTCTTAAGTAGCTAAAGACACCACCGCCAACAAATGATGAGGACTATCAACCTCTTATGGCAATTCCCAAATGTTAATCCGAAAAAGCGTAGCTATGTTCAAAAATAAAAAAAAACTTAATCGGAGAGGAATGCATGGGTATGCACAAAATGCAGTAGAGCACGAAGATGCCAGACAGCACTGAGCTACGAAATTATACAGAGCTACTAGATAAGATGACAGCAGACCACATTACTTATACCGGAGAGGCCGGGAGAACAATGATTACGAGACTGAGCTCGAGAACTCAGTAATTTAGAACAGCACTTCCTGGATGCACAACATCGAAGCACAACCAGGATGTCAGTGATCGATAATTATACCCACGAAAAACAACATACGCAGCATCAAAGGTCATGCGAAATGCCAGATGATGGAAATGATACCCGTGGACGAGAAGAAAACTATAATCCACAGCACACAAAGGTGAATGACACATGGAAGTAATTGACACGATGAAGTAATTGAGCAAGCAGAAACGAAAGCGACAGTGAATCAAAGACGAAAAGCAATAAAACGATGAAAGAGCAGCAACTGAGTCGACATAAAATGAACATACGAAGCAGCACTAGGTGGTCACAATGTTTTCTTGGACACGATTCACGAGATAAGTTTGTTTTCAAACACGAGTTCATCAGTCACGACAACTATCACACTGTTATCATTCATCTGCCGGAGTCAGTCTGAAAATAAAGTCAGATCAGTAAAACGTCTACAGATAATGCTGCAATTAGGACTATCGGTAGAAGAGATTACAGATAAATTGATTGTTATAAATGGAATAACATCGATGTGGATTTAAAGTTGAAGAATGCTCTAGCTGTCTAGCTAGACTTACATAACAAGGATGACATTGTCACTGTTTCCGCCATAAAGGCAAATCCAACAAGATACTCAAGCCGATTGTATTAGCACTCAACGTATCAGAGACGACTGTGAGTATATCTATCCAACAAGTTATTAACTGTACCGTGTTATATCTGTACTCTCGGATCATTAGATATATGAAAAATCACTAGCATTATCAACACTTGAAAGTAAAGCATTCATAATTGATGCCTCTCACTAACGAACATATTCATGAATGGAAAAGCTACATGTCATACTGAGAATACCGAATAAGATATCGTGATGGAAATCATAAACTCTCGCCCCAAACGATCAGTATTGCAGAATCATCAATCACTAAGTCTTCATCGACGAGGTTTCTGGAATTGTTGTCTAAATATTGGACGGTATAGGCATATTGGACCGTATAGGCATAGCGCAACTACGAATTGCGATTCAAACGAATTCGAACACAATAGCTGCATGCGGGTCAGTTAATCCAGATCAGTTAAATTCAACAGTATCCACAGCAATTAAATTCAACAGATCCAGAAGAGTTATGTACAACAGTTATCTAGAACAAATCCAACATCCAGAGCGAACTATTATATACAAAGTAGGGTAGCGGCCGGGGCAGATAGAGCCACCCAAGAACAAACCATTTGAAAGCTATAAGACAATAATGAAAATCAAAATATGGTTAACACTTGTATCTATCTTTTCGCTTCATTGATCTAAGAGTCGGAAAGTTAATTAGTGTTAATGTCAGTGGGTTAGTGGATTAGTAGTTGGTAAGTAGCGGCTTTCCGGAGCTAACAACCCGTCAGCAACAATTATAGCTAAACATAGTTAGATAATTGGTTAATCTAATTAGTTATTCTAATTACTTAATCTAATTAGTTATTCTAATTAGTTAATCTAATTAGTTATTATAATTAGTTAATCTAATTAGTTATTCTAATTAGTTAATTAATCATAATAATAATATATTATAATACCTACATCTCCAAGCGTTTTGATTAGCGTTACGGAGGGTTGTGCACCATAGAGAGAGAGCAGTCACAGGTCAGCTGAAGGGGCGAGGCCATCATCGAGGTCATGCGCCATTAGGATGACCAAATTAGATCGATTCTCCGTTGAAAGCCATTGTTGGAAAGCTTGCTGGGACTTCACAAGATACGTTTTAAATATGTACTTTCGACGGCAATAAAGCTAAATGTGGCCTTAATTAATTAGGCTTACCTATTATGGAATCAACCTCCGCATATTAAGCACCGTGGTCAAACTCACAAGTTTGCACATCAGATTAATAAGGCTGTATAAGATATTAATATACAAATCAATTTTTGTTTGCAAGTTTTGTTATTGTTAACCTTTTATATTGATTTATTCATTACACGATACGGTACAAAAGGTTTAATACATGAAAAACCTTGATTCAAAAATCTTTATTACCTTATTACTTACTGTAAGTCAAAAGGTCAGAAACTTACCCATTTTAACTAAGTAATAGTTAAACCTATGAATGGAAACTACAATTGAAGATATGTATGTATTTCGGCTATGGTGTATCATTGAAATCTCCTCGACGCACCAATCCAGACCAAATTTAATCAAATTATATCAAACAAATGGTTAGGTAACCTCCATGAAAATAGTATATATAATTAAAAGTTGAAAGTGTATATTAGTTTCGGCAATCACATAGATTTAGCGTTAAAATTGTCCAATTAAATTTGCACTAAGCAAGTTTCCACGTCTTACTAAAACACAAAAATTTTACTGTAAATAATGGGAGGTCATCCTATAATGAATTGCTAACGGTCAACTCAGCAATAAACTAGTTTAATAGTGTATCGTTAAACCATCCGAAGTATCGGAAGCCTCTGCCAAGCTACTGGGCCAACTTCTACCCAAATATATCGATCCCGAAGCATTCCCCGTGGTTATAACCGATGGACCCGGAAGTGTTGAGCTGCTAAAAGAAAGGTTTGTGATAGGTGTTTGATCATTACCTCAACTATAATTATGGTGAATCAATTATGGATTGACCGAGTTTTAATAAATTAGGTTCAATGGTACCGCTACTTGTAATAACCAATAATATGACCTACAATACAAGTATTTGACCTGGTTACCCTTATTCATTCCTAAAACTCTAGCCTATAAATATTACGGATCTTTCATATCCTAAATCCAAATGAGAGGAAGTTTCAGGAATAACGCTGTTTCATACCGCTATTGGGATATGAAGTGACTGTTCCCCCTCTTGCGAAGCGTTTTCATTTTCTTTCTAGTCATTTTTTATCAAAATAATATTTTTTAAAGTAACTAAAAAAGCAAATGCAAACATCACCACCCTTAGCTTTTCGCAAAAGAGAAACATCACTTTCATATCACAATATCGCATATTCCATGAAACTGCCCCTTGATCGATTTAGGATATAGCTGTTTATCAAACTAATCAAGTACTTTAAGATTCGATCTAATTTTCTTCACGGGTGGACCCAGTATAGGCCAGGTGTTGACATATAGTCCGATGTTACGGTCAGTTTATATTACCACGATATGACATCTAAAAGGAGGGGGCGTTTCGAAGAGGCCGTACGGCGACTAGACAGGCTGTGGAGCCCGTTACAGACAAGATAGAAATATAATTTTTACATGCCCCTGTAGACTTTTTTATTGTGCATCTTTTGCTGTTAATTTTTTTAAGGAGAAAAAGCAAAATTCGCAATTTAATTCTGTGTCAGAATCTGTAAGAATTATATTTCTAGCGTATCTGTAGTATAAACTGGGAAGGTTTTAATAATTAGGTTTTTCATTTGAGGTGGAAACATACATTTTAGTCATTATTTGACCCGAGACGGGTTGTTTAATCGGCACAAAAGCTATCCCTAGGATTTTGTGTGTGTCCGCCTTTAAATACTAAAATCGGGTCAGATAACGGGTCAAAATCGGGTCATATATAAAAAGATGCACAATCAAAAAGTCTACAGGGGCATGTAAAAAATATATTTCTATCTTGTTTGAGTAATTTATTATTTGGTTGTAATGTACCAGTTGATATCACACCTGACTCATTTTGCGATCAAAGGTTTTTTTATACATGATAAAACGTTTTTCCCGTGCCGATATTATTGTATGTGGGTGAGTGGTATTTACCATTGGTTATCTTTTCTCATGGGACAAGTATGCTTTTGTAATTCTCGCTTGCATTCAGTATTCTCGCTTTTATTATTCCACTCAATGATAATCCCCTCTCGGGATCTTAATATATTATACTTTTAGTTAAAACGGTTTTTACTCCGATACTTCTTTTTTTAACAACTGAGAGAGGTTTTTCCATCCCCTCTCTCATCTATATCATTCTGGGAGGGGAAGTTTAATATTACATTCAATAAGATAAGGCGATCCCCCAGTTCGCAGGAATGGGGGTTAGCTCGCACGCGTCAGTACCGCATCCTTTCCCCTCCAAAAATGGATGAAGTTCCGTATGATTTTAAATAAAGAAGTGACAGAAAAAGGAGAAAGGGAAACAATGGTTGTTAGTGCAGTTTCTGGATGAAAACAACGCCTTCATCCTTTGATTCATCCTTTGAACGCTTTCATTTTTGTTGACTAATTTTTGTTCCGCATTATTTTTGTACGTTTTTTTAGCGCTTTAATGCATTTTTCTCGAAATTTTTAACCAATTTAAACTAAATTTTTTCTATTATCGCCTTATTACACTAGTTTGGGTCAACTGGTCAGTCGGCGCCGTTTTTTGCGGGATGGAACTTAGCCCCAGCACGTAATGGACCGTATAGTGGACCGTCCACTGCATCGCCTGCCCGGACCGGTTAAGTTTATATTGTTGGACATATTTCAACGCACACGCAAATATGCGACCTTTTAAGGCGCGAAAAAAACGTGTCGCTATATTATTTTTTCCGTAATATGGCCTATTCTGGCCTCAGACGCCGTGATTCTTTTTGCAAAGACTATCATTGCATCTAGAGGCGGAATAGTCCGTATTTCCGTCTTGGGAACGGCCAAATAACTTATATTCTTACGTTCCACCTGAATCAACAAAATGGCGTCGAACCGGTCTATAACGCAATATTAAAGTCCTTTACGGAAGTGAGGGAAGTCAGTAGGATGATTAAAAAATTCCCGTTTTGGTCCTGCTTCCGGTTTCGGTCTCGATTCTGGGAACCCCCCAACATCATCCTTGACTATCGCCTCCAACCGTTTGAACTCAGTATTTCGCATGTCCACGCCCTGGCACCTTTCCAACAACGTCTTCCGTCCATATCGCCCTATGTGGTCCTTTCCTCTACAAATTCGAGGATATCCTCGAAACTTGTACCTTCCGGAAACTCGAAAGTTAGGTTATCCCGTTTTATAGCCGGATGTCCATGGCTTGGAACTGAGCCAATGGCAGCTCGCGTTCGTTCTTTTCAATTTCGACCTGTTCTACTGCTCGCAAATCCTCCATATTTGCAACATCCGTTGCATCACTATGTATCGCCGTAATAACGCTGCTTGCAATGGATGACTCGGAGTCCGTTTCCGTGTTGGCGACGTCACCTATAGCAATGCTGGAACCATCACAAATAGATTCCTCATAATTGAACATGCAATCACTAGCTTGATCATCGCTCCATTCAAATTCTAGGGTAAAGGAGTCAGAAGTGGAGGCGTCAACTTCTTTAAAATGTTCCATTTTCTTTTATTATGCGGGAATTATCATTTTTATAATTCGGGCGATATGTTAATTACGCATTTCGTAGTATTTCTTAGTATTTTTAAGGAAAAAGTTCAGATTTTAAGTTACAACTGGTTGTATGTTTATAGATTCAATTATTTATTTTGTGTGTAGAAATCTACGTATTTTGGATATTGGAAAAATACCGATAACAACGCCAATTATTCCTAATATTATTGTAAAACTACCTACAATTGTTTGGTTGTCTACTTAATTTTATTTGTTTAACAATATTTCGTCCAACTTCTAAATTTACAGTTCTAGGAACTCTAAATTAAATTGTCCATTCACAGCATTTTTTATTGCGTATTTGGCTTCTATATCAAAACGATAATCGCAAAACATTGTACGCATTTCGCCGTACGCGTCTTCGCCTAAATCGTACACTTTTAAAAAATTATCGTCGCATATTGTATACTGTATGTTATTTATTGTCGCTACTATTTCTTTACCTACTGTTAGATTTAAACGCATGCTATCCGCATGTCCTATTAAGCAAGACAAATTTGGTGTTCCATTGATGATTTCAAATCGTACAGTTCCTAATTTTTTTCGATTACGATCCGATTCAAACGCTATTGCCGCATTTATGTGTGAATGCGCTAGAAAAGTTTCAACAGAAAACGCACCTCTTAACTTAATAGCCTTACTTGATTTCAGTAATAGTTTTTGTTCCAAAAAAGGATGATTTTCACTTATTAGGGATAAACTTGATCCCGTGTCTGACAATATGTTAGTTGTTAAATGTTTTCCTTCTGACTCCAACCCGAACGCTCTTATTGGTTTACTATTCATACTAAATTTAAAAAAAATATTTAAAATATAATTAAATTCTCGTATTTTAAAATAATTATGAACTCGCTACTTTATATAGATGAATGAATGATCGCTCCGACACTTGGAATTGACGTCACGCCTAATGTGAAACTAGATATTTGCGTCATTAAAATTGTTTTCACATTTATTTTTGAATAGTCATATAGACTTATTTCGTTTGGACTGATTCTAAATTAAATTCTAGGTTTATACGTCATACCAATTATTTACGTATAGATTTACAAATTACCGCCCAGACTTATTATGTTTGGCTACTGTTTAGGACTTGCACGACCGTGCTGTTTGATATGACCCACGTAGCCACACCGATAACACTTTATGTTATCCCGCTGGTTAAAGTCCGCTCTATTCCGTTGACCGTACCTGTTATTATTCTCATAATTTCTAAACCGTGAATTCCACCGGCTCCGCGTGTTATTAAATCCACCGGAATGATGAGTTCCCTCTTATAGTCTCGCCGCGATGATTGGCTATTCCTAGAATTGTTTCGATCCCGAAAGTGTACCCGCCTTTCAGTTGATCTGGTCAGTTGGCCTGGTCTGTAGCTTGATCGTGATGGACTGCGCCATCTCCGGTTACTGCTTCCGCCACGATTCTTATCACTAAAGGATATGCTGGCTACGGTGCTAGCTAACTCCGCTCTGTCAACTGCATAAGTTGCATTAGTATCCGAGAGCGTAATATCTGCGAGTAATACTGACCGTAATATGAAGGCCCTTCCTTTTCCCTTTCGACTTTCCCAGGTCGAATAATAGGCGACAAAATATAGTTCAATCTATTAGCCTATTATACTGTTAGACTGAAGATTGGAAGGCCCGTGTACGATCGAACGTAAGCCCACGATTTGTTTGTAGGATCTAGTTCAGATTTATATCATTCACTTCAAACCTTTGAATACTTGACGTTAAATTACGCTTTTAAACGATAATTTAATGAGATTCTTCGTCGCCGGCCATTTATTGAGTGGTAGCGCCACCAAGTGTTTTACCAAAGACCAGGGATCATTATCGACTAATTGGTATTTTCCTGCGTTTCGAATGTAAATTTCAGTTACTAAGAACGTCAACACCCTACCTATAGGTAAACTGGTAATGCAAGCAGCTGCAAAGCATTTAACTCCGGTTATTTTGGAACTGGGAGGCAAAAATCCAGTCTGGATTGATCCGACGGCAGACCTCAATCGAGCAGCCCGTTCTCTGGTATGGGCTAAGACAACAAATACAGGTAAGCTTAATAATCTATAAGGATTACCTTTTCTTGAAATTATTTGTTCGGTTAATATATCCCAAATGCACATACATCTAGTTTGTGATGTTGTGTTAAATGTATGTGAAAAAGGTACATGTAGGCGTTAGTCGGGCGCCGGTAGTCTTAATTGTTTCAGCAAATAATATAGGCAATTCGATTAGTACCTTGTATTCTTCTCCATTAAAGGATTCAATACGGCACAGGTCTATACAGAATATTTTAACTTATTCGTTTGGATGTAAATGACCATAACGAATAAGCGCGTACTTTTCTTAAGCGTACTTTTGCTTTTATTTTCAGTAACTGTACTGAATGGTTTACATTGACACTCGTCCTCATATCCATAATAATAACACGATTTTATAGAAGTAAATATGGGTTTAATAAATATATTGATTTAGTCCTTCGGAAACGAAATGACAGTAATAGTTGTTAATTATGTCGTCTATTTACCTAAGTTCACTATGCTGAATTGTTTGGGATGCATTACAGTCACTACGGGCACTTCGCCACAGGCCACTTCGCCACAATCGTAAAACAAATAATCGCAGTTTGTTTGCGATA
>SCLF01164208.1:0-10217 GCA_004367975.1 Mesochordaeus erythrocephalus
TTTATAAATACATTTACCTAATTAAATATCCGTGTCTGTTAAATTAAGGCGCGTGAAAATATCAATGGCGGCTATAAAGTGCGTTGTTTGGTCAATTGGGTGACTTGTATTCGGTCAATTAGGTAACTTGTATCCTTCTCAGTTTATGCTACAGACACGCTAGCAATATAATTGTTACACTTTTGTTTTTCATCCTTAAAAAATATATTAACATATACCAGAAGATGTACAATGAAAAGATCTGCAGGGGCATGTAAACATTATATGCCTATCTTGTCTGTATCGGGCTCCACAGCCTGTCTAGTCGCCGTCCGGCCACTTCGAATACACCCCAGTTGCACCCGCTGATTGAAACCCTAAAACAAGAACCTGGAGTAACGATGAGCCTCGTTTGGACTAAGATGACATCGGACAGAAGCGTGCTAACCAACACCGAAACTAAAATGTTAACTACGCCAATAAATAGGGCTTATACAATATGCCGGCGACTACTATCCAACATAAAATCAAATTAACTGAGGGGGACAATACCGACTACTGTGTCCCAGTTAAGCGCAGTCAATAATATTAGTGTTGTCAGACCCAACATCGGACTCAACGGTTATATCTGTTTATATTTGAATTCATATAATAAGTATCTGGAAAATTCAGTGTTGCAAGTGACAATTATTCAAAAATATTGTATTTCATCTGCTCCCTCCCCCGTTCAAGTGGGAAGTGATCGGTTAACGGGACTTAGTGAGGCTGATATTTTTTCTTGCGATTCCGAATCTGTTACGAGAATGTCTAAAGTTACACGGGGTCGTACAGTTAACCACTCTGAAGATAGAACATGAAAAGGCTTTGTTTTAAAAAACGTTAATTTTAACTCGTGGGGCATGGTAGCTCACCAATCTAAATTGTACTATAATAACTACACTCCAGTGAATCCAATAAAGGTATCACAAACATACAGCGATTATTTGGTTTAAAACAATGGACCTCGAAAGTCTGAAAAAAGCTAGAAAAAACTCTGAGACTCAGTAAGTCTCGCTAACTGATAACTTCCCACTTGCTGTACCGCTATCGACTTGCACTATGTGGTGAAGTGCTACCGAGTTGTACTGTTTATGTCTGCGTATACGCCAATACTGGACTCACCTGAGCTGCTTCGGTATGAGACTGAATGTTGATATTAATCAAAAGTTAGTGTTCATATTCAGATCACTAAACGTTGACCTATTACGAACCATTCATGATAGTCAATAGGTATGTATCAACTGAAACAATAAGTGTATTTACTCTTCACGACCAAACATTATTTCACCATCTGCGTTATTGTGTACGGTATCAATAGTGTAATCTAATTTTGATCCTAAATTTTCAACCAAATTAGAATCCCGGACCAGACACAAATGGTGAATTACATTTGTGTCCGACAGTCGGGCACCCGGAATTTGTCGAACACACGGGAGAACCATCCTACCACAAGTCACCAGAGTGAAGAAAGAACAATTAGACACAGACAAATCAAACAGTTGTCATGTTCACTTTACATGCCCTAACGGCGGGGAAAACACAGCAACCCACTCAAAATATTGGACGGATACGGCGTTAATAACGAGGCCCCTAAGAAACTAGGCCTACCATCAAATATATAAGGGAGTCACGGATTGCGGTCCAGATGGGGAATGGCCGTTAGTCAATATCCGATCAACATAAGCCGCCGTTCGACCAGCACTTTAAAAAAAATTCCGAAATAATATGCGACTATTCCCGAGGAACTCGAGGTGTACTCAAAATCAGACATGTCATACCACCAACTCTTACCCCTGCACATAAATACGACTTACGGTTATACGAACCGACATCAATACGGGATAGCTATTCCTATCCTGTATGGGGAAAATATAAACTTTGAAACGACCCCATCCCTGCAGACGTCCCATTACATGTATATTTTATGATCTTCATTTCTGCACCCATCTTATATAGCTTATCGCGCAACCTGGGGAGCAGGTTATATATACACATATATATATATATGATGCTATAAATATATATTGTTTCGTCTGGTAAACCCTTGTTTTAATGGCGCTCTTTACTATATACACAAATAGGAAAATAATGTGTTTTATATATTGGTTAAGAGGCTTCTTGAGTATCAGTCCATCTTTATATACTCCGCTTAAAAGAAGGGTTTACCAGACGAAAGAAGTCGATTTCAACCATATAGCGGTTGCTTACACAATAATACGAAATGAACACACGTCACTTGGTATAAAAACCGAGTCAAATTGAACAAATATTGAGGATAAGCACAGGTTCTGCAACTCAACATCTGCTAGTCACCAAAGAAACCGTAATACAAAAATCTATATATTCCGACAATTGTACCTTTAGTTACAGAGGCAGAGTTGTTGTGGATTTTATCTCTGACGATTCCGTCCAGGATCGAGGATTTCAATTCTATTTCTATATCGAAGAGGAGGAAGGCAGTGGTTATGGACCAATCCCGGATCCAGGTTTGTATTTCCTTCATTCTTAAGAAACCTAAAACAAAACATTACAGATCCCAATGATCTACTTCCTGTGGTATCTCAAGCCGCAGTCTTTGTTACAGAGTCCAGTACTGGCTCTAGGTTGTCGTATAGTTCCAGTACGCCAATACCGATTACTGAAAACCTCAATGCCGATAATATAGGTAAGTCTACGAACCGATATAAGTTTTCTTAAGTTTTTAACTTAAATAAGTAACACTTATTGCGTAATATTTAGTACATTTTAAACGATTTCTTCCTGATAATGCTATCATATATGATAGACCGAGGTGCCAACCTCAGACATGAAATTTTCAGTCCGTATATTTAGATTGGGCTCGACTTCGAAAACTAATATGTCCAAATATTGTTATTCCTGGAACTAACGGTATAATAACGTTCAATATATATATATTCAACTGATCCGAACTAATACGTTAAAGTTAACGGCGTTTATAGTCCGAATATACAAATAGTCCACTAGAGTAGACGCATAAATACGTATTTAGTCTCGTTGGTCTGGATTCCACCTAGTATATTTCGCTGTCGTTTAGAAGTGGTCTTATCTACTACATTATCTTTAACATAGAATCACAAACCCCGTTAAGATCTCTAGTACACATGTGTCAAAACCAGGGACCAACTGATCGGTTAGCAAGACTTAGTGTGGCTGATAGAGCTTTTCCATGAGGTTC
Source organism: Mesochordaeus erythrocephalus (assembly GCA_004367975.1). NCBI lineage: Eukaryota > Metazoa > Chordata > Appendicularia > Copelata > Oikopleuridae > Mesochordaeus > Mesochordaeus erythrocephalus. Next base: position 3,215 of record SCLF01164208.1, read on the forward strand.
AGAATCTGTTCTCAGACTATCCGAAAGTATACGGCGTCGTACAATTAACTCCCTCTAAAGACAAAACGTGAAAAAGACCTTTTTTTGAAAAAAACCTTCATTTTAACTCCTGGGCACATGGCAGCTGACTAACTAAATCGTGCCAGATTAATTAGGCCCCTGGACATCCAATAAAGGTATCGACAACACACTACGATTATATCTTTTAAAGCTATGGAACTCGAAAGTCACGTTGTTGAAATGGACAAATTGACTTTTGCCGTTCTAAAATATAGTTTTAACGCAGGTATTTCAAGTCGAATACTTAGTGAACATACTTTTGGATCTTGGCATGGTATTTGTATCAATGAAAAGTTCGTACTTTTGCCACTTGTTGAAAATTTGTAATCTAGAAATTCCATCTTTCTGCTATAACTAGGTCACGTGTCACGAATTCGGGTCTGTTTTTTGGGAAGAACTGCGGGAGTCATGACGCGTTGGAGGCAAATCGGACATACTTCCCGAAATCACATTTTTGACTTCAAGTAGCTATATAACGGGTTAGGAATTTGGGGTCGATCACTTGAGAAGAAAGGTAACTGACATCCGTGGACTTCGAATCCGTGCGCGTCGACTATATTGTTAAATTTTATAATTGCCATAAAACTTCGCAATATTTAAAAGTGTTCGATTTTCCCCGAAATTTGACTCAGTCGAAGAGTACAAAGTCAGCTACATTTATTCTCAAATGATCGACCCCAAATTCCTAACCCGTTATGAGTTATAGCTACTTGAAGTCAAAAATGCGATTTCTAGAAGTATGTCCAATTGGCTCGAGAGTGGAATTTCGAGCCCCAAAGATGGAATTTCTAAAGTACAAATTTCAACAGGTGACAAAAGCACGAATTTTTCACTTTTTGATTTGGTATGATACAGAAATCATGCCAAGATCCCAAAGTATATTCACTAGAAATTCGACTCGAAACAACTGCGTTAAAATTATATTTCAGGATGGTCAAAATCTATTTGTCCATTTCGAGAATGTGATTTCGAGGTCAATAGCTTTAAAATAAATAATCGTTGGATCCTTTCCATACTTTTATTGGATTTCCAGGGGCCTAGTTAATCTAGTACGATTTAGTTTGGTGAGCACGCGAGTTAAAAATTAATGTTTTTTCAAAAAAGGTCTTTTCAGGTTTTGTCTTTAGAGGGGATTAACTGTATGAGCTGGATAATTTCGGAGAGTCTGAGAACAGATTCTGAACTGCAAGGAAAAACTCTATCATCGTAAAATGGCATTACAATAACTCGGTGTAACAAATTCATCTGTTCACTGTTTTCTGCTTCCAGGCTTTTCTGCTTCCCCATTATCGAGTTGTCTCGACTTGCACTATAGTGGCTAATTGGGATAAAATGAAAAAATACGCTGGACAAAATACGACAGCTGTCTCGGTAACGAATATGGACACGTTTAAATAGTCCTCGATATCTTACAAGCACAGAACTTACAAACACTGAGCTTAAAAAAACTGAACTCCCATTTTTATATTGTATGCAAAATTTAATCACGAATCAAATATTAATTTTGAATTTATTTAAAAAATTTTTGACTGGACAAAAGGAACTCAATGGAATATAAAATCACATTCATTAAAAAGTGTACTACTTTTCATCATTGAAGTAACACTGTTAAATTAAAACATTGGTGCTAATATGGTAATGGATCTTGGTATAAGGTATATTAAATAATTCAAATAATATTTTATAAATAGGATTATAAATACCCAGTTTATTGTAAATTATGGAACACATTTAATTTTTGTTTAAAACTTTTCATATTAAATAGCTTTTGGAATTTTTACAATTGAAATAAGACAAATGATATTTTGTAAATGAGATTGATTTTTTAGAATCTTAAAAACAAATGACCAATTGTTCTAAATTCACCATCATTATGGAAGTACGCAGTATAATATAAACTTTCAAAATATTTCGTATTAAATAAATTTTGGAGTTTTTGAATATATTTGATCACTTTATTTCCACTATCATTGTAACGTGGTACACAGTATACATCGATATATTTTTTGACAGTACACTTTTTCGTACAATGATCTTAATTGTTCAACTTTAGTGAATAAATACTGTTTAACTTTGTGTAATAAGAATCTCATCGAGATTTTGAATGTGGCAATTTATTTATTTTAAAACGTTATCTGGTAATAATTATCTTGTTCTAAATTTAAAAAAACAGGGATTTATAATTTAAAATTGATTGATAGCAATCACTAACACACTGAATAACATATAAAGGGTTTATATAATAATCTTCATCATTCAGAACAACATCGGACATCCCCGACTCCTTTTTTCACTCAACTGTCTGGGTAGAGGATGATAGTTCTTATTTATAACAGCTGTCATGCCATTAGTCAGACGCATCGCTATAACATATATATTAACTAACTTCGAACCATTATGAACAATTATGAGCATCGGTCCAACGATTTACAAGTTTTGACATTGACTTTGACATCCTTTTTGACGGGAAATAACTCCAGAGGTGCAATTTTATGCGGGACTCCGGCATGGAGCTGCATTTGTATGTGTTAGATCTTCTTATCAATTATTTTCTTATTTATCATAAAGAGTACCAACTTATTATATAATTTAAAATTGGATAACTCATTAAACCATGATAGGATTCCGTTCCATTATTATAAATTTTTCTATAGAATTCCCCTACATTATTATAAATCTCCATGGGTATCACACTACACATAAGTTTCCAATCTGACTATTTCAAAGCTCAACTAAATCACCATTTCAATCTGGAATACGCAGAAGTTGTAATTGCATATGTCCTTATTGGCTGGGGTCATTCAGGATCCTCCAGAATCCTCCACTCAGAAGGAGCTGCGAAGTCCCTTAAATCATAAATGCTTAATGGTGCTAAATGCAACTATAGGGAAAGCCCTTTAATATACTATCATTACTACTATATTTTATTTAAACATCTATTTAATTAAAGACTTCACTATATCTAACATTTTAAAAAACATAAACCATAGGTTCGGGATATATAACAATACATGGGGAGAATCATATCGTCACTGTTCGACTCACATGATTTGACTACGCAATAAATGTTATAAATATTTATAAATAATAAGTTGACCTTATTTCCTGCTGCTGAGCGTTATAACCCGTGAATTATAGCCACACTAGTCCATATCGGTGACAACTTGGAAATCAGATAAGGTCCAATCCAACCATGCATATCCCCTTAAACGTCGGAGAACATTTTGTAATTTTTATTACATAAGTAAGCCTAAACAGGCTAAAAGTCTAAGCTACGCATTTTCTTATGGTCCATGGGAAGCTATTCATCCCCTAAAGTTAATTTACTCCACTTATTACCATTTTCAGACGACATCAGTCTAGGACCTCCTAGCCAATCACCAATTTCAACCTCAACCGGTGATGCTCAACTAAATTCAGCAAGTTTAAACACACCAATTGGTGGTATTGCGGCGATTTCTAGCGCGCGTACGACGACCCGTGTTACGACTCGTCTGATGCGTACCAACGATTCTGAATTCGAAATAATTTTCACAACCCAGCCACCTCTTAGCACAATAGAAATGTGTCAATTTGAGAATTATTCCCTTCCAATCGGAAGTATAGTTCGGTAAGTACTTACACTGGTCTCAATATAACCGAACCGAACACATTTGAAATTAAATAATCTAGTCACTCCTATCAACGTTCTTCAAGTTCACTAAATTTGTTATCGCCTTGTGCACTGATTGATGGTTTTCAGCATATAAAAGTCACGGAAGAAAAAAGGGCGAGGTCGTGTGAAATTCTTTGTCCCAGTTTTTGGCGAAAATGTTTAGGTTTTATTCGGATGGCTATTTCAATGTTTTAAATGATCAAAAGCCGCGTATTGTTAACCTTTAAGGTATTACTGTGTTACCAAATGTATCATGTGGATACCCTTTAGGGTCAAAATGTCCTCCGCTATATTAACGTGAAATTTCATACAAATAATATTTTTCGGTCAAATACACCAGGGGCCACCTTGTTTGTGGTTTTAAACATGTGTTCGCGTCAACTGGTGTCAGGCCACTCATGGCAGGCGCCAATCAGAATTCGTGGCAAATACTATACCAGTATAATACCAAAATCATGACGATCTTATTTTGTTTGTACGAGCTAAAACATTTATTTGTTTTACTACAACCCCATAGCCGAGATAATGGCGTATAAAGTTTGCATACAGAGAAGAGAAAGAGGAGAAAACTCTTTTGGTCCACCAAACAATCTGGAGGTTGCTCGATAATCGGTCTTACCGATGTTGGGCACATTGTTATTTATTTAATTGATTTAGCAGAATATTTAAATTTCATTAAAATCATAGTTGCTGGACTAAAACTACTATCCTAAAACTCCACAACCTGTCATTAAATTACTGGCGTTGATTGTACCCTTAAATGCGCGTTGAATAGATAGATTCGGGCAAGTCATGATATAATTATACAAGATCTCATAAATGTTCGCGTTCGTTATTTTTTCACGAAAACTGAGGAACCTCGGTTATATTTCTGCTATTTCGAATAATTTCTCGTTCATTTTAGAATTTAGAATCTATATTACATTACACTTAAGCATGGGAAGCGCGGACGCCTTTTACAGAATAAAGTTTTACCACGCGTTTACGGAAAAACTAGTCGCTCGACAACCATATTCATTCAAAAAATTAGGCGTGTTATATCTAATGCAAAATAATTTTAGATTATCATAAAAGTTAAATTATCATAAAACTGGGTGGTCTCATTGTACGAAATATTTTCTAGCATATTTTAATCCAACGAATGTTGTATGGTTGATGTAGATAATTCATTCGGTTTACAAAAGTATTTTACTGCCCTTTTCAGGTAATTGTGGATGAAAAGAATGGAACAATGGTAGTATGTTTCATGTGGTTAGTTCCGTATGTGGTTCATTCCGCTCCTGTTAAACACGTAAATTGTGGTTTTGCTATTATTTAAATTTATTTTTCCATTCTGCACGTTTCATAAGTCCTTACTTACATCTCGATTCCGTGTTTTCTTCCTTCTTAATATTTTTCCTTCTGCTACATCAAGTTTTCAATTGCAATAGCCCATTCCCATCACGTTTTATTTCCTTATTCTATGTATTTGGCCTGCATACCTAGTGTTACTTTTTCTTATTGTTTTACATATACACGTAACCAATTATTTTCACTTTCTAAGCCCTTCATATTTCCCAACATTATTCTATTCCGCAATTAATATCCCTTCTTTTTTCCATCGCGATATCCCGCGATCTGGAGTCCAGAGTTCTTCATTAACTTCTCGTTTCCGCTAGTCCCACGACTATTTCCACGTTCCATATCTACACCTTCAAAGGCGAAGTGCGTACACATTGGAGTTCGTTGCGCCATGAGAGTTGGTTGTGCTCAAGTTGCATACGGGTGAATTTCAATTTCTCGCTTCTTCGTCAAGTGGCATCTGACGAAATTTCGTCGCTAAATCCATGCTAGTATAAGCCTGTTATTATCAGGTTTACGGATAGGTGGCTGATCCGTGTCAATTAGTAATTGTCAGTCTAGGAAACTGGCACTGAATCTCTGATGTGTACCTGAAAGCTGACAACGCTGGCTCCATCGTGGGTTCATTTTCGAATACAAATATATCAAGCCAACCTTGGGTCAGATTTTGATACCCGGAGGCATTCCATCCCCAGTGGTTACCCCCATTGAATAAGTTGTATTTCGTTCTCATTTCCGACATTACCTCTTTGTCCGTTAGTTACCTATAGACTCCCCAGTCTCGTAGATTAATCGTCTATTTTCCATAATGACTTGGTTTCAACAATTCTCTTCGTAAATTTCTACTTCGGTAAATTTATTTTCTCTTCTCTTCCACTATGTTTGGTTTCCATACTTAATGTCCTTTCAGTATTTTCTCCTCTTCTGCTCCCTCCATTCTACAAACAATAATCGCGATTTCACATAACAGCCTTCTTATCCAAAGCATTGGTTTTAGTTAAACACTTGCTAATTTGATTCCCCTACTTCCATTATCTTTTTAACTTTCATCCCTTTCCACTCATTATTCTACAATCGCTTTCCCTTTCTAATTTGCTTAATAATAGTATCCCCAGTTTCTCAATATCTATTTTAGTTGTGGTTTTAATTCCGAAACATACCGAAATTTGATTGGTCAACAGATCCACACGCCATTGGACCACATATGGGGCACAAATAATTCATTATTTCATTTAGTTAGTCGTTAACCATTCAGTAGTTAACGAATGATTGAAAGGTCAATAGGAAAACTTACAGGTTTTTTTACTAGTATATATATTTCTACTATAGATCTCTTTGGAATATGCATGGAACTCGAAAAAAAGTTAGGTAAGTTCTATTCTGTTTAGCAGTCTTCTGTACACAACAAGTTATTACATTTGTAATCACCTCCGGTCAGATTTGCCGTCCTTACACATTTTCTAAGGAAGCCCCTTAGAAACATTTCACTTATACGGAAATGGTGCGCGTTAAACAGAACGTTCAGAGTGACCTGCAATGGCTCACCGGAGAAGAGTATTATATTATGTACAGACTCGGCTTCATTAGAAGGAGAAATGCCTAATTGTCAAATGAGAAAACAATTCATTAAATGGCTGTTTGTTGCTTTGGCATGTACGATTGCTGTGTTATTCTGTATAATTATGCACTCCTTCAAAAGGTATGAAACACTTAAACAAGTTATTGCATTTATTCAAGAGCTTTTGTCCAAGTTATGTCCAAGTTCTTGTATATTCTGACAACTTGCATTTTCAGCAGCTTGTGAATTCTGTTCATCCTTGACCATTCCAGGTGAAAATTGAGAATATTATTCACGTTGGTCTGATTTCGAGTGTCGGTAAAACCACGGAAACTGTTTCCGTTGTTTCCCGACACCAATCCCTTTTTTACTCAAACAACGGAAACTCA
>SCLF01164319.1:0-10214 GCA_004367975.1 Mesochordaeus erythrocephalus
TAAATGCCTTAATTTAGGCTTACAAAAGTGGTCAATATCGCCAATAAGAAAATGTGCGGCCTTCACCTTAAATAGGATATATGGTTAAGAATGCGACGCGTGTACATTAGCCTTGAAGCTTAACTGATTTGTCTACCATAAACAATCAGAAACAATTAGACGCACTTTTGTAATGTAACACTTTGATCGTGGAGTCAAACCATATAACATCAAATTTTAAGGGTATTCGATAGATTTGGTAAGTAGTTATCCCCACTAGAAGGCAAAAATGTGAATTCGGGAAGTATGTCCGATTGTCTCGAAAGTGGCCTTATTTGAGGTGTCATGACGCCAGCTTTAATTTTTCTCAATGGACCGACCCCAAATTCTCAACACGTGACCAAGTTATAGGCCAAAATAGGTACACATTTTCAAAAAGTGACGAAATCCCGAATTTTCGACTTTTCGATTTGGTATGATCTATAAAACATGCCAAGATCCCAAACTATTAGTCCTGTATTTTAGTTTTTACGCAGTTGTTTCGAGTCAAATTTTTAGTGGACACATTTTGGGGCCTATAGCTGGGTCACGTGTTAAGAATTCGGCATCTGTCCTTTGAGGAGAATTGAAGTAGGGGTCATTCGCATCGAATAAGCCCACTTTCGAGTCAATCGGACTTACTTCCAGAAGTCACGTTTTTTTTTACTTCTAGTGGCTATAACTACACACCAAATCCGTTCTATACCCTTAACATTTGATATGTTATAGGGTTTGACTTCACCATAAAAGTGTTGCATTACAAAAGTGCGTACAATTCTTTCTCCTCAAGTTATGGGCCCGTGGCAATAATGGAAAAAACATTTCATTTTAGTTAAATATGAAGTGTTTGTAGAGCCCGATCGGAAGTGGCGATAAGCTTAAAAGTCGTCCCGAAAGTTTCTGACCTGGGGTCAGAGGGTCAAATTGGGGATAGCACGTGTCCTAGTATTCATAAAATTCCATTGTTGGTGTTTGTGGCGCGAACGCGCCATATTATACCGTGACGGTTAATGATCCATAAAAAGAACAAGCTGCTGTACATTAGGGATATATGGAAAACATATGAAGACACTGGCCCTGAAATGGAACATTGAAATTTAACATTGAAACGATCATTATTAGGATCAAATAATATTAAAGGTCGCTAAACATAAAGCTCGACACATTGATATTTGCCTGCTAGTTTATAAATGTTTAAATATGAAGGATTTGGGTGACCACCAGCATTTCATCGAGCAATGACACGCTGCAACATGGTTAGTAACTTATAGTAAATTTATATTTGAATATCATTCGAGTTGGGTATAACAATTATGCGTGTGGTTATAATTAACTAGTGGATACCGCAGTGGGAAAAAATGTCCAAAATGCTCTTCTTTTGAAGATGTCTCGAGAACGAATGAATGTATCTGGTTCAAATTATAACTTGTTACAGGGTTGTCAAATACGTTTCAAACAAACTAGTCCCACGAAAAACGTTCAGTATAACTAATTTGGTAGACAAAAAGCTTTCTCTCCTCTTGGCGAAAATCCAGACGGTTTGCAAACTTCAACTGCTATCATCTCCGATGTAGGACCTCAATTAGGCTTTGTCTCATTTGTCTCATAGGAAAAAAGTACTGCCTTAGATCGTACAGAATATTTTTTACTGACTATAAACATAAGTAATTTCGATTTTATTTATCGATCGATAAAGAAAGAGAAAGAGAATTCAGATAAACGTGTGCATAGGAGAATGACTGTCCAGTTGTTATTACACCATGTACACTGTGAGTCCTGGCTCTCTAGGTATATTTTTTGACTGAGAAAATTGCATTTGAATGAAATTTCGCGTGTATCACCGTTATATTCTGGCTTCCCATGCCTTATCGGTAATATAATGTTTTAAACCTTTAAATAGCCAGATAGCATAGCTTTCACCGTTCAAAATTTTAGTGGAAAATATTGTTCCGTTTTAGCCTGAGATGGAGAAAAAGGGCGGTGGGCGTTTTGTGGCTCCGCGGTATCCACAGGACGTAAGATTTAAGTAACAACTGGCTAAGGAAAAAAATAAGATTCCATAATTATAACCGAAACGGACAGTTTGAATTTTTATTTTTTGAGGTTTCAAAAATATGGAGTTAATCCAAAGTCACCAAGAGGGGTTAATCCCTCTCCCCGCTAATCCAAATTCAAGAAGATGGGAAACTTTTGAAAATGTTTGTATAAGCATTACCCTTTTGACTTTTGTTGTCTCTTCGCCGTTGTCTCTTCGCCGTTGAACTTTTTTCCCAACTTTGAAAAAAAATGTCCCGCTTTTTTAATATCCATCTGGTCACCTTAAGTGAGACCGTAGATAAACGATAGAGGTTACACGTATTTCTATATATGGTTAAGAATGCGACGCGTGTACATTAGCCTTGAAGTTTAACTGATTTGTCTACCATAAACTTTTCTCGAGGTGGTAAATGTTGATTGCACAGGATTAACTGTCCTGATTAACATCTGCAGTAACAATTAGTATACTCTTTTCCTGTTATTTCATAATAATATATTTATAGAAATAATATCAGTAAAATAAATAATTTTTCATTCATTTCGGTGCCTACACAGGACCTCAATCACCTCAGGGCATCGTCTGAACCACGTTCAACAATCACAGCTCTGGGATTTTGTTTACAGCCGTCCGCATCAACATCCGTATTTTCTAGTCTTTCCATTTTCGCGAGTCCTTCGGTCTTCCAATATTGACATCCTTGAGGTTTTCCATCGGAGGAGCCATTTTTTCTTCAAGCTAACTTCTCGGGCTATTTGGCACCATTTTCTTCGTTAGCCAGTCTATCTAGCCAAGGGGTGCTGATCAGGGATTAGCAGTTTGTTATCCGATTAGAGATTAAGATCTATAATATAGGAAGATGATATACGTAGAATATGCACCGTAGCATGCCATATAATAAAGGGATATACAATACGAAGAAGGCTATTGATCAACTGCAGACAGCAAGCCATGACGATGGCAGTACATATATAGATAGTAGATGTATGCAAGTCCTAGTAGGCATTTTATAGCCCTAGTTGATAATGATAGCCATAGTTGGTAGTCATAATTGGTAGCCATAGTTGTCAATAACAGCTTATTTCGCCATGGTTTCCAGATGTTTGCCAACATTTCCGAATATATCTCGAAAATGGCCAATTTTAAAATCGCAATAACTTCTGTATCCGTATATGTGGCATGCATCCTACTTAACATACAATTATTTTCCTCGAGCTCTATCAATCATATGCTTTTATCGCACTTCTTAATTTGATCATATGCTAAGTCATAGACACCTCTCTCGCAGAACTTTCTAAGCGAAAACCAACCATTTTGGATTTTTGGTATCATATGGCATAAGAGTTTATATGATATATGGAACTCGACAACGAATTTTTATGTATCTTGGATTCAGGCTGTAACTCAAACTGTGATTTTTTTCCTCTTGTGCTCAGATTAAAAACGCTTAATCACGGAAATGTTTCCATAGCTTAATTAATGATTCGCTAATACACCCAGTTAACAGGATTGTTTTTACGGGAAATAGCCATCCTTAATAGGCCTATAATCGATCCAAAATTGTTCAAATTAAATCTGTACTTGCGTTTCTGAATAAGATCCAGACACTTTTAGATAAATCTAACACATCAAAGGCCTATGGACGATACTAATGTAATTTCCATCGAACCAAGCTTTTATTCAGGCTGTAATTTTTTCATCTTGGATCAGATTAAAGACACTTAATCACGCAAATGTTTCCATAGTTTAATTAATGATTTACAATCATATCGATGACCAATTTAAAGTAAAATAATATAAAACCTTAAAGGGGTCGCCACTTTTTGGGAAAATAGCGCTCCTTAACGGGCACCGTTAGTATGGTCAGCCACTGCACAACATTCGTGTCCTAACCGAAACCCGTATTCAGAAATTGATCACAATTCCCTTGCTATTTGTAGCTGCTGTTGGTGGGAACTGTTTGGGAGATCTTTGCAAAGATAACGGCAAACCTAACGGGTCGAGACCTTCCAATGAAGAGCTAGAACAGACTATTATAGAGCTTTCGAAAAAGTTTAATAGTCAGGAAGTTCGAATCCTTATGTTAGAGAAGAGTTGCTCTGAACTAGAGTCGAACCAAATTGAATTAACTGACAAGAACGAGGAATTGGAGACAAAGAATGAGGGGTTGGAGGAAAAACTCGAAACACTACAGGACTGATATATTTTCATTTAACCCTAAAGATTCGACCGGTCTAAAAATATTTGTCACGAAAACAAATCCTTGGTTAAAATGTAGACCAATTCTAGATATACTTTCGCTGGTTAGGGGTAGGCGTCTAACCCTAACCTAACCCGAAATATAACTAATAGAAACAATGAATTTATTGTAATTGGTTGGGATACAGTTTTGGTTGGGATACAGTTTAGCGTGGTCAATTGAAAAAATGTTCAATAATTATCAAAAAAGGCGCAATTCAACGGACCAATCAAAGCTCCTGCTTCATGTCAAGAGTATTACGATAACGGTCAACGTGACGACGGATTTTATCTTATTCAACCGTCTAGCGCATACAATCCTATTAATGTTACATGTGCCTTTACACCAAATATTGGGCACACTATACTCAGCCACACACATGAACGTAACAATAGCTTTACTTCTATACCATATTCCAATGATGGCTGTTACGACTAGGGTGACCAGATACCCGAGACTTCACGATGTCCCGCTTTTCAGGCTTTTTTGAAAAATTGTCAAGCAATTATCCGTTTTTTGTGGATCATCACTCTCCCCCTTCTAAAAATTGAAAAATACTGGGCGAAAACTCATGCAATTTTAGAAAACCTAGTATTACAGACCCCATATTTGGGAATGTTTTTCAGAGTTACTCTTATCAGATTTAAACTTTGGTGTCCCGCTTCTTGGCAAGTCCGATCTGGTCACCCTAGCGACGACCCCGGTTGTTTCACTGATAAGATTACGTATGATGCTAATTTAGAGCAAATTGAGGTTTGCAAGAAACATAAAATATGTCATATTGGAGACATACAGTCTACGGTGTTGTTGGAAAAAGTGTCTAATCGTAGGCGGAATTTCTGTCTATCCAATTCGTTAATGGCGCTGCAAGTGTTTGGAGTTTACTCGTATATTTATTCACGCACCAATTGAACCCGCGGATCAAAGGACCCAATTTTCGGGTACCTAATATCACCGCGCGTGGATTTTAACGGCTTGAAATTGGCTTCTATAAATCGGACAGTTTTTGCAATATCACCGTACTCAGTAGAAACAATATTCATTGTTAAAATAATTTAAATTTAGGCTTTGATTAGTATATCTAACAACTGTGAACAAGTTATTGTTCACAATTGTACAGCAAACGCTCTTACTGGTTATTCTTGGTGGACTGATCGACATGGGGAAAAAGTTACGTATTGGCATGGTACCAAAAATACTACTGATCAGGGATGCGCCTGTGCAGATGACCAATCATGCGAAGGATTACATGGACAAGATGAAATTTGCAATTGCGATAATAGAGATAACAATAGCATTGACAAAGGTTTGTGTATGGCCATTTGAAAATAAAATTCTGGAAACCACCTCGACCCTTCTTTTGTGGATTTCTCGAGAACGAAAAAACGTATCTCCTCAAAATATTAAACGCCCAAAGGGTTTTTAAAGTCGAAAAAAGTGTATTTAACTAATTTGGCGGAGCAAAAGCGTTTTCTTCTTGGCAAAGGTCCTAAAGGTTTGCAAAATATTCTACTTTTAATGAAATTGTTTGAGAAAATTTTGTCGAAAACGGCGCCAATCGTCAGTTGGTATTGATAAGTGTTATTCAACAGCACGTTCGGTTCTTAGCATGTTAAGTTTTTATTAATAATAATATGTACAGCTAACCAAATGCAACGAATAGGATAAACTGTATGTTATGGGTGGAGTATACGTTATAGACCAATCAAATTGTATTATTATCTAGTAAAATGGTAGGCAATAATAACCCTTGGAGTGATAAGATCACCGCACGACTTGATATTTTTTGTATTCTAAGAGTATACAATGCCACGAGTTATATAAAAATGCGACGAAAAATACGATATTTCGTAAAATATATTTACTAATTTTCATGTTAAACAATATTAATAAATTACTTCTAAATATTGGGTTTAAAGTATTTCCTATGGACACCAATTCCTTACACCTAATATCAACTGCGTTGAATTTAGAGACTCGTGCAAATCGGACAATTTCTTAGATTTCCCTTACACCCGTAATCAATAACACGAAAGTAGAGGTCTTGAGATGCACTAATCAGTTTTTGGGGCGTGTGAATAAATGTACACAAATAAGCGTGAGCGAAGACTAATTCTTCACGTGCTTTAATATTGCTTTTATAGTATGTTTACAAGAACCTTTTCTCAATGTACCGAATGTCGAGAGAGCCAATGTATAGAGACGTACAGTTCAAGGTACCATATTCCCTTCGTTATCGTAAGTTGAAACGTTTCATTCGTATCTTTTGGTGGTCTTAGGTGTGTCGCTGGAGTTGCAGGCCGATGCTGTATCTTGTTTTCCGTTGTGCCGCATCGATTTGTATTGGCGCTTTATTTATTGCTGGAACGGCCCATCATTTTTCCTATATATACTTTCTTATTTTTATTTTCGGACAATGAAGATTTTTTATTACAGTTAGATGGGTGAATAATACAGGAAAACAACAATTTTATTTTTATTCGTGGATTGGTTTGGTAATTATAATTATGATGATGATCAGGATAATTATTTTAGTTGCTTGTTAGTAGCTTGATGACCGTATGGTTAGGGGTCTTATCATATCCGTCATATTGATTGCTTGTGGTTGAAGTGTTGCGTTTCTTCTGTGTAGGTGTATTAATATCATGCAGCATCCGATCTCAAAGATAAGACCCAGTGCAAAGCCGGTGACTGTTATTGTGCGTGGCGTGTCTATTTTTAATAGGACTTTCGGATATCTAGCGCGTCTGCTGCATCTTGGATCAGTGAACCGTTCAGGTCTCTCTGGTTTCGCGAACTTGCGCATTGTTACCGTCTATTGACCTCAGAAGGTACGGGTCGGACATGCAGAGTACGGAGTTTGTCGAATTGAAAGAGGACTGGCTGATCACCGTAACATCATCCGTCATCATCAGCTCCGTTGTCGACATCACCGATCGACACTCAACTAAGACCGATGAAGTTGGACTGTTCTTTATTAATTCTACCTCATTTAGTTGTCCAGAGGTCGCGCTAAATATCTTTCGAACGCTATGCTTGTGTAGCCACACCGGCTCATTGGTTGACACTAATAGCCCATTCGAAACTGCCTGAACGAAATAATTGGCATTCAGCACGAAGGAGTCTTGCTGACATATTACCACATTATTTTTTAACAAGTTTTAGATTCACATTTTTTGCGCGGAAGTCTCTACTTTATTTTGTTATTTATTATTATTATTATTATTATTTCATTACTATGACGTCGTCCAAACGTCCAAACGTGGATGGTTATGGTGTCCGTCAGTACATTGTCCCTAGCATACACTCCCCGAATTTCAATTAATAAACATTTCATTAACAACCGAGATGGTGACTTAAATGACTGCAAAATATATTCTGGCATTGAGGCTTGACAGAAACTCATGATGGTCTTATACTCCAGTACTGATAGAACTGGATTGGCAGAGCACTCATTCAGACTTAGGATTAGCTTATCTACCGATCGTTGGATGTTCAAGCTCATTTCCAGTACGCTGATTCTATCTTTGCTCACTTTGTCGACAGAACAGATGTACTTGTAAAGTCTTGGGGTCGGTTCAATTGGTGGACTGTCATGATGAATTTTTAGGATTTGATTTTGGTCTTGTATCCGCTGGTATAATCTAGTTTGATATTGGTTCAAATTCCGGAATTGAAGATCCGGTAGTTCGCGGGGGTTTGATCCAGCGTCATGCAGTTAGTTTAACATGACGGGAGACATGGTCACATACAGTGGACGTGAGTTGGTCATAAGCAGTGATACTTCCACTGCTAATTCTAGGTACGGGCCATGAAATGAATTGAGAGACATAAGCCTCAACTAACCTTGCAAGCTTCGTACTGCACGTTCACATTTGCTATTCTCTATTCTCCAGGAAATCAAATTCTTATTCCAGTAGCTTTGTAGCATTTGCCATACTGTGTTTCACTCCAAATGGACTGCGCAGGAACTTGTACCTTCGACCGTACAAAGGGTTTGGGAACGTTGGTAAATCCGATGATTCTCTCACTAAGTAGGAAATTCAAAAGGAAACTTGCCACCTCAAGGGTTGTTCTGTATTCATTCTGTATTATACAGTTTACGGCTCTTGCATCCACACAGAATCTTATTCAGTTGTCATTCTTCGGTGTGCCGATTATCGGGCAATTGAACTCTACTGTTCTGGATTGATAGGTTATGTTCTGGATTGATAGGTTACGTTATGGATTGATAGGTTATGTTCTTCTCGATAATGTCGATAAGGCGTCCCCTGTCAGCATCTGTATGTTTCGCATTATATTGTACGGACTTTCATATACACCATCGTGTTCGCTATTGACACTGGAAGCATGATTCTGGCGAGGTCTTTCAATGATATTGTGAGTATCGTCCCAGTAATTCGTATATTGAACGCGAGCAACTAACTCTTGGTTTTACCGCCATCGGGAAATATGCCTGTCGCACAATCTAATTATACGGGGAATTACTCGGCCTTCAATTGTGATGTGATTTTTCGTGCTAACTTTTTGCGAAATTATTCTGGTCAATTTTACTGTTAATATGAAATTTGTAATTCGTTAAAATTTAAATTATTTCATTCAATCAAATTGCTCCAATATTTCGGTCCATCCCTAGCTTTAGCCATTGCCCATATATTATGGAAAATTACCTTAAGTTTCCCCATGGTCAATTAAGTTAAGTGTGTAGGTTGGAAATTTAGGTCCAGTTACGTAGGAGAAATATCGTGAGGTCCGAGTCAACCTGAATTAATAGGATCTTATCAATGATTTCAATCCTGCAGTGTGAGGGCCAGTTTATCAATCCAAGACCCACCGAATGACAAATGTAACCGAACCCGTTTTTTTGAAATATGTTTTTTTTCATTATTTCCTCCAACGATAGACCCATATATGGGTCGGGTATATGAAATTTTTTGAATCTATCATTGAAGACGGTTTCAATTGGTCGTATCAGTGCGTTTAGATATAATGTTAGGCATGGGCGTGTTTGATTGTTACGTTGGTAAACAATTTTGTAATAACCCTATTTTCGAGCTTTGCTTTTTTCAAATTTTGTTTTTGAGATATATTTTTTTATTAGTTCTAAAAATCTTTTATATTCAGGAAGGACTACATTACCTATTTTACGGTCTATAAAATTGCCTAATATTTCATCTGCCCGGTTAGAAAGGTAGTTCCTATAAAAGTATCTAAAACCACAATGTTTACCATTTTGTAACATAACCAGTAATCTAACACCAAAAATCACCGTATCTATTGTTCGGCAACTTTCTGAATAATTTCGTCCGGGTTTCCGGTATTGAACGTTTCAATAGCTACGTTTGTAGCAATAAGGATGAGAAAAAGAGTGTTTCCATACACTAGCTTGTGTAATTTTATTGATATCTGTGCCCATTCCATTTTTTTTTTCATTCTATCTGGAAAAATTGGGAAACTACGGCCTGCTTTCCTTGCTTTAAAAAAAATGTATCTTCCGTTTCGACATAAAACTCTATCTCTGTAAGTGGTTCAATTGCATTTTTCAAATCAACTTCAATCTCTTCAGTATCTTCAGGCCCGTCGAAATTTATTGCGTCTGTCCCTGTAAAATATTCCATTCAGCTCACCGGCTCATAAATTTATAATTGTTTTATATTGGAGAACTAGCTAAGTATCTGAGAATTATAAATCAATAAATATTGATTGAAATGTTAAACTTGAAAAAGAGAGGGATTAATACATATTTAAGAGGAATAAAATCGAACCGTCATGAAGTATTTACAAATAATTAGTAAATAATTACTAATAATACATATTTGTTATTAAGCTGGGTACGCTGAATTTTTTGGATTTTTAGGTATATTATTTGATCGAGAAAATATTATTTGAATGAAATTTCGCGTTCTAACCCTTATATTATTG